>JAJPUD010000232.1:77661-129038 GCA_023553655.1 Myrmecobius fasciatus | reverse complement strand
AACACATGGTAGGTATTTAACAAATGCTTGTTGTTTGAATGAATAAAGACCAAATCAAAAAACAGATAAATAAACTGAGATAAGTTATGTCTTTCCCTAATGCTGCTGGAAAATTAGAACTGGGCTTTACTACTGAGCACAAACTCTCTTGAATAAAGACACTTGAAGTACTGAGGGATTCTTGGAGAGGAATCTATGTTTTTATATGTCATGAGTACCTACTTATTATTAGTATCACAAGAATATCACACTTTCCATCCAATCAGAGAAACCTTAACTCTCTCTAGAAGACACTACATGGCCCTTGCTATGTTTTATGATGAGACAGCTAGATAGTACATAATGCTGGACTTGGAGTCAGGAAAACTTGAGTGCAAATCTAGCCTCAGACACTTACTAGCTATATGACTCTGGGCTAGTCACTTAGTCTCTGTCTACCTTAATCCACTGAAAAAGAAAATGGCAAACCATCCAGTGTCTTTGCCAAGAAAACTCTGAATGGGGTCAAGAAAAGCTGAATATGGCTGAATGACTAAAAACATATCTTATGGCACACTGGAACAGGAGGAATTGATATGGTCTCTGCTCCCTCTTGCTATCTTGATAGTCTTTGCCACTGTCATTTCCTTCTATTATAGTTCACTCTGTCTCTTGGCACAGATTCTTATTTCTATCTGGTTCAATCATTTCCTCCAAAATTACCCTCATACTTACAGATTTCATCATAGCCATTAATATCTCAAACACCATGACTTTCCATTTCCTCAGCCTGAATCCCTGTCACCTGCTTCAACTATCTACAGAGATGATCATATCTTTGTCTGTGATTGAGACATGTATATGATTTTGAACTCTGAAATTTCTCTCTGATCATCCTTTCCTGTTCTCTCTCTCCAACTGCCTGATTTCTAAAGCTATTCTTCACTGTTATTGTGATTTCTTGTGCCTTAATTCCCGCTTGCTCTAGGCTACCATTCCCCTTTTCTGATCTCACTTTTCTTTACCTCTATGTCAAACTTGTTTTTAATTGCCCGTTTCAATGATATACTAATCTCCATCTTTGATTCCCTTGCCTTCTTTTCCTACTATGATTAAAACCTTCCATGTGCTCAACCCTGGTTTTAATCATAGTAAGATCACCCCTATCTTTCTTCCTTCCTGGTTCTTCTGAGGTACCAAAACTGCTAGGGGAAGAAGCAATACTTTCATGGCAACTGGAGACTCAGCAAGTTTATGTCATCTAATGTCAAATGAGTTCTTGCTACTGCATGGCAAAACTTTTCCATTTTTATTGATTCTATTATTCTACTCAGTCCTACCTTTTCAAGATCCTGCTCCCTCAGAAACCCTTAGTTTGACATTATTGATTATTTTTTCTGAGCTCCCTCTTCTTTCATAATTTAAACCTCAAAACTTTTTTTATGTTTTCATCTATCCTCTCTTCCTATTCTAAGGAAGAAATAACTTTTCCTTGCTAAAGTCAACCCTGCTCTTTGTGTCCTCAATCCCATCTTCTCCTTTTCTATATGCTCTAGGAACTTCCTTACCAATCATTTTCTCTCTTTCCCCCCTCTTTTTCTCTCCCTCTCCCTCTCCTCCTTCCTTCCCTTGCTCCCTCCTCTCTGTCTTTCTCTGTCTCTGACTCTCTCTGTCTCTGTCTCTATAATATCATCTTCATCTTCATCTTCATCATCATCATCAACAACTATCTGCAATACATCTACATTTGAATTTCCCACAGGCATCCCATGGGAATTTGACTTTATCACATCTAAAACAGTACATTGGCTTTCCCTCTAAACCTACATGAATGTTCCCCTGCCATCTTGAATTCAACATGCTCAAAATGTGACATGCCATAGTATCCACATCTTGAACCTTCTTTTGGATTTCCCATGTCTGTTAATGGTATCCATCAGTACATTTACTCAGTATTATATGTCAAGAGCCATGCTAATCACTGGTAACATGAAGAAAGACAAAAACAGTTCCTGCCTTTGTGGAATAGAGCACTTTTTGCCCCTCAAGCCCAAAAGCGCACAGTCATTTATGACTCATTCCATAAATATTCCATATTCCAAATCCAATTATTTTCTAAGTTCAATATGCCTACCATCACAATACTGATATCACCCTTTCCTTCTTTTCCACTATAATCATTCTAGTTCATGTCTTCATTTCCTCTTACCTAGAATTTTATAATTACCTATTACTATGTTTCTCTGCCTTTCTTCAACCCATTTACAACGTGAGGAAAAATCTTCCCAATGCAAAGATCTGATCTCACCTCTTCCTCTTGAAAAAATTGTTGGTAATTCTCTGTTACTGCAAGATAAATTATAAACTATAATTCAAGATCTTCCACAAGCTGACTTTAATTTCCGTTTGTGGGCTAATTTCCTATTCCTACCCTTCAAATAACTTTTGTTCTAATCAAACTCAACTGCTAGCTATTTTCCAATATCCTATTCGCTCTCATTTCCACATATTTGTACCCAGTTCCCCATTTCTCAAATGGATTTCTTTTAGATTTCCCCTTGTTGAAATTCTTCTCTTTAGATCCAACTCAAGTGTTATATCTTTTATGAATCTTCAGTTTGATGCCTTCTCATTCTCATATTATACCTGGCATTATAATTATTTATGTACATGTCTCATCCCCTCCTAGATTTTCTTGTAATTTGATGCATAGGACTGTGCTGTCTTCATCTTTGTATATCTTTAATATAAGGGGAAGAAACATGTATTGAATTAAGCTGATAATTGAATTAAAAGATCTGGACTGGATTTATCACTTCTTTTGACCTACTTTTGATTTCTAGAGCTAAGAAAGAGGTGAAAATGTAGACATTTATTTTCTTTAAAAACAAGATAATTTCTTCTATTTTGTATTTGTAGCTATGATAATAAAATTGTGTAAGACTGCTTTTTTAGTTGGATAGAATGTTGGGAATTAGGAAGAGCTCAGTTCATATCTTATCTAAAAAATATTCTAAATAAATCACAAAACTTTTAGCCTCAGTTTCATGGTCTGTCAAATGAGAATAATAATAAGGTTGTCATGAGAATCAAACAAGATAATATACAAAAGATACTTTGCAAAACTTAAATATTAAACTTCTTTATAATTTTAAGATCCTACTCTGCCTATTTCACAATTTGCATAATAGCAAGCAATTGAGACCCTCTTTATTACTATCGTTGATAAAGACATGTAAAGGGATTATAATCCTTGATCAGAAGTCTTTTTACTTGAACAAAGTGCTTTGGGAAATATCCAGGATCTATCAGTACCAAATGCACACCAATCTCAATAAGATAAATCTAAAGCTTCTTTTTCTTCTTTTTTTTAAAGTACTTGAGATATCTGAATCCTCTTCAGTAACAACCCTGATTCTTGGCAGGAGGGGATGACATTTTGCTAATGTTTTATCACACTGGTTTTTCTGTTGGGAAGTATATTCAGAAACAGGAAATGCGCCTTACTGTTGGCATGAATGGAAAATGAGATTTTCCCATCAGTATTTAATTTGCTAAGTTAGCAATTCAGTCTCCATATAATTTAAACAGTAGTTAAGTCTCTTTAGATTCATTTAATCTCTTGGTGAATTGCATCTCCTGCCTATTTAAAAAATGCATTTTGCCCTTTTTAATATTTATGGTAGTTTTCCATGCATTCAGATATAATTAGAAGGAGACTTTCTCTCAATGGTGGCAGAAAAAGCATCTAAAATAAAATTCTGATCTTTTCTTTTGCAATTACAGACCAATAATATTGGTATGCATCTCTTTCCGCCTTTGGAAATGATAGATTATCTATCTAAGTAATGCTTTTAAATGGTATGAGTCTGACCTAGACAGAAACAGGTCTCACTTTCATTGATCTCAATGTCCAGTTATTCATTGAGAGTCTTGTTGAAAGCAAATAGAAACCAGATTAGTTCTATTTGCATTTCCCCAACTGAAAAGTAGACATTCTGTAAATAGGAGCTAAGCTGAATGTGATTTGGAATTTTCAGGGATGGTTAAAGGTGACTGAATCCATCCCTGCCCTACAAAACCTTCTTGGTCCATCATCTGTATTCTGTGTCTGAGATATTCAGGAAGCTCCTGGTTAAATATTTTAACAGCCAGTCTTACCATATAATCTTTCCTGGAAAGACTCTTTTCTTTAAAAGTTTATAAATCTTGCTCCAATAAACCTTAAAAGAAGATGTCAGAGACAGGAGGTTAAGTAAAATGCAAATTGAGGGCAAGCAGTCATTTTGACTTAGGTGAAATATAAAGACCCTGAAATTGTTAAAATGAGCAAGATTTTTTTGGGGGAAGAAATAGGTAAGGTCACCCCATAGAATATGACCAATGAGATAGGTAAGGGGGAAGGAGCCATCTTCAGCCAATCAAGCAGAATCTATTAACTTTCCAGCAATCCAAGGATAGAGTTAGAATAAAGCAATCAGAGTTATTGGAGCAGAGGAAATCACAAGGTAATTGCTGAATACGTGATATATAGTTTTCATAATTGCTTTATATTTCTTTATTCTTGAATCTGTTATGAGAAGGCCTTAGGGTACAATAGAAAGCAGACTGAATTTGGAGTCAGGAACTAGATTCAAATTCTTCCTCTGCCTTTTATTCACTATGTCACATTGGGTGAATTAAATGATTTATGTGAACCTTCATTTGCTCATCTATAAAATGAAGATGTTGGACTAGATGAAGGATGATTTTCTTCTCTAAATCTGTAACTCTAAGAATTGGCAGATGGATAACAAATAATCTATTTAAGACACAATGAACTGAACTCTTTTATTATTATTGTTCTTTTGATTCACAAAATTTATTGTCACATTATTTTGGTTATCTCTTACATTATAAAAGTCTGACCAAACACCTCTTGTTAGTTTTGGGCAGAGATAATCCCTTACAGAACAAATGGGCAATTTAAGGTCACCAAACATACCTTTGGCAACTCACCCTCCTAAAATCATTAGGCTGTAGTGTGGGTTTAGAAGGCCTGGATTAAAATTTTGGCCCTGAGCCACTTCCTTTTCTCTTTTTGGTCCCTTTCCAAAAACTGTGTCATTTAATAAATCTTTTTTTCAGTTGTAAGTGATCTTTAGTTTTGGAATGAAAGAAAGGAAGAAAGGAAGAAAGGAAGGAGGGAAGAAAGAAAGGAAGAAAAAAGAGAGAGAAAAGGAAATAAATAAAGGCAGAAAAAGAAAGAAAAACAAAATAAAGGAAGAAAGAAAAAAGAAAGTAAAGAAATAAAAGAAAAAAGGAAGGAAAGAAGAAAGGAAGAAAGGAAGGAAAGAAGGAAGGACGAAAGGAAGGAAAGAAGGGAAGAAGAGAGGAAGAGAGGAAGAAAGGGAAGGAAGGAAAAAGGAAAAGAAGGAAGAAAGGAAAGAGGGAAGGAAGGAGGAAAGAAAGGGAGGAAGGGAAGGAATGAAAGAAGGAAAGAAAGGAGGGAGGGAATAAGAAAGGAAGGAGCAAGGGAGGAAAGAAGAGAGAAGAAAGGAAGGAAGATAAGGAATGAAAGAAGAAAGGGAAAAAGGAAGGAAGGAAGAAAAAAGGAAGGAAAGGAAGGGAAGGGAAGGAAGGAAGGAGAGAAGAAAGGAAAATATTTACTTCTCTGGGCCTCAATTTCCTTATCTGTAAAGGAAGGTTGGACTACATGGCTTCTAAGGTCTCTTCAAGTTCAAAATCTATAATCCTATGATAAAAAAAGCTATCCTAGAAAGGTTATACCATTTCTGCTGAAAAGCTGCAGACTTAGAGCCCCAAATTTCTCTCCCTGGTATATGAGATTGCTTTTTACCTTGTAATATCATATACTTAGGATTCTCTATCTTGCCAGTTCTATAACAAAATGTTTTCTCTGCTGCTTCTCTCTGCAGGAAGGATGGATGACCTCATTCACATCCTTCAGCTAAAGAAGAAGATAGCAACATTTTCCTGTTTCTTGTAATGTCCAGCATCTCCCCCCATACTGCTTCTGCTGATGCAATTTTCCTGCTAGAATTTCTATTTCCCCATCCCATTTGATATCTTTTTTACCATCACTGTCCTTTATAAACTCTGAACTTGAATCACAGAAGGCAGACAGCTAGACCAGATGATCTCAAGTGGTACTTCCCAGATCTATTATTCTGGGATTTTTTTTTTTTTTTTTTACAAGGGGAACATGTTAGACAAGACTCTTAACATTGCCTACTGCACAAAGCAGGCTGGTCAAACTTAGAATTTGGTAGCTGCCTTTCACATAGGATGCTGTGGCTTATTTTTTTTAGTTTTCTAGGAGGCTGATTGTTTCCTTCTCTGCTTCTTTTACATGGCTTACATAATGTTATCAATCCTGGGCAGTATAACATATGCTTTTTTAGAGAATCTTTGGTTTTCTGTAAAAAATAATCATAAACACATATATTTATAACTGTAAAAGACCTTAAAATTTGAGTATGACTCACCTTATTTTACAGATAAAATTGAAGATGAAATGAATATATATTTATTATATATTCTCACCATCATCCTCATCCTCCTCTTCTTCCTCCTCATCAATAATAGCTAGTGTTAGCATTCTTATTATTGTGATTAATAATAACTAGCATTATCATTATAACTCTCATTGTGTTTCCCTTGTTATGGTTAATAATAGCTAGCATTCTAATTATAATAACCACTATTGTGTTATCATTACTATAATTAATAATAACCAGCATTATCAGGATAACTACTATTGTTATCATTATTATAATTAATAGTAACTAATGTTATCATTATAGTAACTATTATGTTAACATTATTATAATTAATAATAGTAACTAGCACTATCATAAATACCACTGTGTTTTCATTATTATAATTAATAATAGCTAGCATTATAATTATAATAACAACTATTCCGTTGTCATTATTATAATGAACAATAACTAGGATTATCATAATAACTACCATTGTTGTCATTATTGTAATTAATAGTGTTATCATTATAATAGCTATTATTATGTTAACATTTTTATTAAAGCTTTTTATTTTAAAACATATACATGGATAATTTTTCAATATTGACCCCTGCAAAACCTTATGTTCCAAATTTTCTCCTTCTTCCCCCCACCCTCTCTCCCCTTGATAGTAAATAATCCAATATATGTTAAACATGTTAAAATATATGTGAACTCCAATATATGTACAGATATTTGTACAATTATCTTGCTGCACAAGAAAAATCAGATCAAAAAGGGAAAAAAAGGAGAAAGAAAAAATGCAAGCAAACATATGTTAACATTTTTACAATTAATTATAACTAGCACTATCATTATAGCTACTATTGTTTTATTGCTATTATAATTAACAGTAATTATTATTTGTTATCATTTTTATAATTACTAACAATAACTAGACTTGTCATTTAAACCAGAATTTATTGTCACTATTATAATTAATAATAATAGATGCCATTTTTTAAGCTGAGTTATTCAAAACACTTAATCTATGTTATCTCATTTGATGTGATCCTCATAACAACCCTGTAAAGTAGGTGCTAATATTTTTCCCCTTTTACAGATAAGGAAATTGAGAGATTTAAATGACTTTCCTAGAATCATATGGTTAGGGTCTGAGGCAGGATTCAAACAGACTCAGATCTTTCTGACTTTCCATCCAGAATTCTCAGCAGTATATCACTTAGCTGCACCTAGGAAATAAGTGAAGATTTGAATCCATATGCTCTCACTTCAAATATAGATTTCTTTGAATTGCACCAAAACAGGAATTTTCATTTATTTAATTATTTATTTAGTTTGGTTCTTCCCCTTGTGCCTTCAAACATATAGAGTTCTCCATAATAACAACTAAAGTTTGCATAATGCTTTGAGGAAAGGGCCCTTTATGTACATTTTCTAATTGGATTGTAACAACACCCCAGTAAGATAAGTGTTATCTTATTTTATTTTCATAAGTTTTGGAGCTTGATGCAGTTACTATCTCCTTTACAAATGAAGACACTGAGATGTTTAGAAAGTTGCCTGAGGTCCTACAGCTAGTAAATTTCTGAATCTGGATTTGAATTCAAGTCTTCCTGAAACACTGAGTGCATAGTGTATAGAATGCTAGATCTGGAGTCAGGAAGACTCATGTTCCTCAAATTAAATCTGGCCTCAGGCACTTACTAACTGTGGGACCCCCGGCAAGTCCCTTAACCCTGCTTGCCTCAGTTTCCTCATCTGTAAAATGAATTGGAGAAGGAAATGGCAAACCACTCCAGGATCTTTGCCAAGAAAACCCAAATGGGATCATGAAGAGTCAAGCACGACTGAAATGACAACAGCCAACTTCCTAAATCTAGTCCTTTGCATCAATAATGCAAGTGTAATCTCCATGTAGATGAAGAAACTCAGACTCCGAGAAACATGAAAAACCCTTTTACAACTATTAAGTACCAGAGGCAGAATTTGAACCCAGAGCTCTCCAGATACTAAGTCTGGCACTCTTAAAATCACACCAAAATGTTAAAATAAAGCAAAATCTACTGAAATCTAAAAACAAAACAATAAAAAACCTTAATTCTTTTTTTAATTAAGTAATGCCCTTCTGACTTTGTCTTCATTTGATATAGGTGGTTGGCCTATTAAATTTATATCTCAAATATGATGAATTTTATTCAAGATCTTTCCCTGAAATTGCCCATTAGGTAAATGCATCAGTGACCTCAACATTCACCAGAGGCAAAATTTCCATGTATTTTGTGAATTAGTTAAATTCAAAAGTTCTGAGTAACCTTTAAATGTAGCTTTATTTCACACATGGGATATGTTTTCATTTCACCCCAAATCTGGCTCCTTTTTCCTTTTTTTTTTTTTTTATAATTCCATTTAAAAAGTCTCCATCATCCTTGGGGGCAGAGAAGTCTATCTGTACCTTTCACCTGTAGTTTATAACAAAGCAAATGTCACCATAGTATTGATGGAGTTGGCTGACTTCAGGTGCTGGGTTTCTGCCATTATAGAGGTTTAAGTTGATGCAGTCTCAGGAGCTGCTAATATTTATGTTGATGTACTATATATGATTTGGAAAATTCCTCTGCTGCTTCAGATTTGAAATCGCTGCTAGGTATGATTGGACCAGAGCAGTGTTACTCAATTTCCTGTTGTTTCGCCCCATATTTCTGCCACTCCATGAAAGTGAAGGATTTATTGAATATCTTACCTCTGGTTGATGTAATTTGTGACTGCTGTTCATATTCCAGTGCTCCCTCCTAGACCCACAATTTGTCCTGTTTGGGTTTTCTGCTGCTAACAGAGTAAGTTCAAGTATTTCAGAACCCTGCTTCAGTCAAATATAACACAATGCTAAGTGGGGGCGTTTATTATGCCTATTGAGTACTCTGCTACCTTTTCAGAAATCAAGAAGCATTCACTCTACCTTGTACATGATTGCCAACAATGGGGATTCTGAAATCAGAAGGCAGTCGGCAGTATTTTTGATTCATGAGGCAGACTGGAGTCTGCCTTGCTCTTCTGTTGGATTATTGGTTCTGCAGGGGTGGCCGTGGTAAAAATTTATTCTTCAGGGTAAACTAAGCAGACGTGAATCAAAAGACACATGAAAGAGAGATATATATGTTCTTGAGAGAGACTGTTTTTACAGAGTCGTTTTTTGAAATAATAACTATACTTTATAGCTCTGTCTTTTACAATATTCTATAATTTTGGATATGGCAGAAAATAAATTTACATTTTTTCCCCTAGTGTATGAGCAATTCTTGATTCTGCCATCAATCCCTCAAGTTAGTGCATGCTTTTTGGTACTATGTAACCTCTTATAGGTGGGGAACGTAGGGATTATTGCATGTCTATCTTTAAGAGAAAGAAACATTCCTTAAGAAACTTTTCTTATTTCTCCCAATCTCTTTAAATTACTTGGTATTTTTAGAATATACTTTTTATTTATTTGTGTTTTCCCAGTTGAATGTAAACTCCCTGAAGGCAGATTACTATTTTCCAGTACATAGAACAGATCTTGGTACCTAGTAAGTGATTAATTTGTTGAATAGACACTATGACTTTTACAAATAAAAATAGGTATTTTGTTCGAAATGCTTGACAATAAATCTGGAAGAATTATATTGTTGCCAGAGCTGGTGTATCCCAACCAAAATGGCTGATGGGCAATCACAGACCAAGCAGGTCTTCCAATGTGTGCAATTCTATTAAAACTTTTGGGATCTTCTATTCTAAGGAAAAATATTAAGTAGACTTCCTAATAGATTAAGCCTTTACATTTTCCATTTTTTTTCTTTAAGATAGTATACTTTTTTCTTGAAAAAAAAAGTGTATTAACACTGACAGAGTCAGAGTTCAGACTGAGACATATATTTTTGAATATGGTTAATACAGGAACCAAATTTTTTCATTATTTTTCCAGTGGAGAAGGTAACATGGAGAGAAATTAGATTTTTGTACATTGAAAAAAATAAAAGATTATTACTAACTAAATTTAGTAATAATTCACTCCTTATACCTGAGTTCAAATTCTGCCCCAGATAATGTATTAATTACACGACCCTCACCAAATCACTTAATCTCTTCTAGCTTCAGTTTTCTCATCTGTAAAATGGGGATAATAATAGCCCGTACCTCATAAAACTGTTGGAAAGAGCAAGAGAGAGAATATATCTAAAAAGCTATCATTACTGTTGTTATTAGCATAATTTGTAGTTACTGCCTCTAAATGTCTATCAGATTTCTGTCTATTCCCATTCACTTTCCTCTGTTATAATCAATAGTAAATTTCTTTTAAAGATTCATTTACATGAAAAAGAGATGGCTTTAGATAAACACTACTTTTATTCCTAAACACACAATTTTTTACTCTCCACCAAATTGTATTTTTTCTTTTAGCCAAAATGTGCATTATGATTATAAGATCTTAGTAGTTTGGAAAACTCATAAATTGTAACCAAGCTTAATGTTTGTATTAGATTTTCCACCTTGTAATAATCCCGTTTCACTCTAGTAGGGCGAGGTAGAGAGCTTTTAAATGGTTTAGATATGTTATATATAGTCTATAGGCCAAAGGTGTTCAATGGTTCTGGCCACATGGGTCCAAGAGTACTCTTAAGTACAGTTCAAAGTAAATTAAAATGAAACAAGAAAATATTTAACAAAATAAATAGTTGTAATATTGCATTTTAAAACTAAATCTATATGTAGCTTGCAAGGATTCTTATGTATGGATTGATAACACCCATTTTTATTTTAGAACAACAAACATAGATTTTTTTCAGAACTGATTACATAGTAAGTAACATTTAGAGAAAATATCAGTTTTATGGCATTCTGTGTCTTTATTTTAGCTAACAATGTTTTTCCTTGCATATGAACCAAGTATGTTTCTAAGCTTGTGAAGTTGTAACTTTCCTTGTCCCTTTCTAAAGGTACTTATGGTGAATCAATTAAGATTAGTCTGAGGTCACAGGTCAATCTAAAATGAGAAATAAATGATGATTTTTTTTTTAATTTGAAGGAAGCTGTTCCATCTGTAAATGACTTTTAAAATATAATATTCAAAATAATTTGAAAATAGAACAATGATGTTTTGAGATATTTATAGCATGTTTTCCAAGAAAAGATGCTCTTCTATATATTCCATATAGTTTTAGCCTTTTAAAGGTAAATTTTTGTCTCTTTTTTAGTTTAAGGAAAAGATAATTCCTAAATCCATTGTTATCTGATAATGATTTCATAATTTTTTAGCATTTGTGGGTTTTTGTTGTTGTTGCAGCAATTGGGGTTAAGTGATAGCATCAGCCACCTAGCTTCTCCTAGCATTTGTTTTTGAAAAACCAACTGTCCTAGAAGTTGTTGGTGAGATTCTCTGTGAGAAGATGACTTTCATTTACCTGACTTGAGTTTGTCAGTTTAAGTAGGAGTCCAATGCACATAGGGTGTGTTGATTATTTTCATTGATGGAAAACATAACTGGAGACAAGAGTTACCCAAAAGTATTGTGAACCTAACTGACCCTCACTGTCATTGAAAAAGGCCAGTAGGAGAGATTGGTGAAGGAGTTGAATTGATTAGAGGAAAATTTTCACCTCTAAAATTTTCAGTGGACAATTGACAGTTTGACATGGCCTCTGTCAAGTTTGTGGATCAAGCAGTGTCTCTACCAGACATGAACATTGACCCACAAAAGAAAGAAGCCTTTTTGACTTGACTATGTTCACCAAACCTCTTGAGGTCTTCTAGGATTTGATAGTTATTATGGAAAATTTGTTAAGAGCATTACTTCTATTGCTAAATCACCAAATAACCTTGTTCAGGTTCATGTGATTAAAGAGAATCAGAAGAAGAATAAGAGAAATTGGTTTTTCATAAAACTTTTAGAGACTGAAGGACAAATAAATGTAAATTAACTTTCAAAATCTTGGTCAGCTGTCTCCCATCAGAATTGGTCTATGGAGAAACAAACCAACCTTTTGTCCTGGTATCAGACTGGAGGGCTTAGAGATACAAGAGAGGGATGCTTAGCAGAAACCACTTGTGTCCAAGAAAGGAGGGTTGTGTGACAGTGAGATCTGATATTCTATTTACAAATTGAAATTCTTGCCTTTGAAGTGGAATGTTATTTAGAAATTCAAAGATCATGTGAATGGAACAAAGTTGCAAAAGTAGACTCAAATTAATGCATTCTGGCCATTGCCAAGTGAGATGTTTCACACTGGTGATGGATGGTAACACTAGCTAACCATCAATTTAACATTCACTAGTGGCTAAGGTAACTAGGTGACAGCAGATAAATGATTAGGTCTGGATTTAGGAACACCTCGGCTATAAAATATAAATAATAGCACCTATCCCCAAGATTGTTGATTATAATGAGGTGATATTTGTAAAGTGTTATTAACAGAGTGTCTGGCACATAATCGTTACTATATAAATGCTTATTCCCTTTGTTCTCCCTTGATATAGTGACTGCCCAAATAACCATGTGATGTCAAAGCCATGGTGATTTCTCAGGAAAGAGTAAAGGCTGTCCATGACAACCAGAGAACTGGGCTACGATAAAATAGCTGCACAGTTGAGAATTTGGGATTTCCACCAGACAGCACATCAGCAACATTTATGAACCTTGTTTCATTGTGCCAACCTTTTCTACCTCATTTGAGTTACTGGTAATAAAAGCAAATGGCTGATGTGGGACTGAGAGAAGTATTACAAGGCAAGAGGTAAATCAGCGATGTTAAAGGACTCAAGTCCTGGTCCTTTGAAGGTTCTCAACTACTGAGATGACATGAAGTTGGAGCTGTGCAGTGGAATATTGCACTGTCTTGTTGCTGTGGTAGTAGGAAGCAATTGGTGCTACCAGTGCTTATTGCTCTATGGATATAGCAAAATGTTATATGCTCTATGCACATAGGGGCTTTACTTAATTGCTGTGGGCTTATGAGTCAAGAGAGGAACTCAGTTAAGAAGAAAGAGATTTTACCAGCCCAAATGGCTGCTGATAGGACTAAACAGTCTGAAACAAATGCTAACAACTTGTTCTGCATATTTGGAGAATATACGTACTTGCAATCCTTTGGAAGATATCTTGCTTTTCCTTTTCTATCTGTAGAAAGAGTCAATAGCAATATAAATCGCATTTTGATGATAAATGACAATATTGAAAGGTATTTTCAGGTATACTCTTATCAAAAAACACAACACTTCCACAATTGCTAAATTACTGGAGGAGAAGTATTGCTCCATGTATAGATTTCTTGCTAGGAACCATTCTGACCAAGGCTGTAACTTTGGAAATATACTATTCAAGGGAATGTTAGCTTTGGCTAGTATCAACAAATCTACAATTACACCTTTCCTTGCATGTCTTTTGATTCACATCCATTTATACTCCAGAGTGTAAATTTTAACCACTGTTACTTTCTATAGAAGTAATAGTTTTACAAAAAAGAAAACTGTATTCTGTTCTGTAGAATGAATTAAAAAATGCTGCCTCTTCTATGCTGAATTCAAAATCACCAATCTTTCCATTTATGTATACTTTATTTATTTATATATAACTTTTTTCCCTCAATAGTATTTTATTTTTCCAAATACATGTAAAGATAGTTCTCAACATTCATTTTTGTAAGACATTGTGTTCCAAATTATTTTCCCTCCTCCCCTCACGTCTCCCCTCCCCAAGACAGCAAGCAATCCTATATAGGTTAAATATTTGCAATCATTTAAAACATTTTCATGTTTGTCAATCACCTATATTTTTTAATTGAAGACTTTTATCCTTTAGGATAAAACATTTCTACTACTTTCTAATATATCTCAACCACTGCTGCCACGTCCTTTATAACATATTGGCTGATGTTTGGAGGAGAGCTACTCTACTTTTCTTGTGCTTTGGAGTCTATGAAGATTGAACCAGGCATTGTTATAACTTCAGACCAGAAAGGTTCTGTCAGGAACAAATAATGATGTGGTAGCTGAATTCATTATTAATACTTTCAAGTAAGAAATGGAATTTTTCTGATGACTCTTGAATTTCATGAGACAATGTAGTCAGCAGATAGATGGAAAGCTACTTCATACCTTGTCGTAAAGAGAATAGTTAATTTACATGTTTACACAATGGCTCTAATGATTGACAGGATGAAATAAAGACACTCTACCATAATCACCAATAGGAAACTTAGTGGAACTTCCTAATGAATTACAAGAAAAGACTGATGCATGCTTATCTCAATGGACTCTAAGCAAAAGACACTATCTACTAATTGACTGTGGAACCATTGTCAGTTGCCTGACTTTTGCCTTGCCACTGGATTTTGATGACTCTGGAGGAGAGAGCAAAACTGATGATTTTGTACAACTCTGCCTCACTTAAGTCCAATTTATGTGCAAGTTAAGTTATCACCCTATGATGTTAATGGTCCTCTTTGAAAACAAAGGATAAACAATTTGTGGAGCATAACAAATTATGAATTAGCCCACTCTGGAAACAATGTGGTTATGCTGCCAAAGACTCTAAATTGCATATGCTCCAACCCAGCAAATACCACTATAAGATCTATACTCTCAAAGAAATCAAAGAAGAATCCATAT
Source organism: Myrmecobius fasciatus (assembly GCA_023553655.1). NCBI lineage: Eukaryota > Metazoa > Chordata > Mammalia > Dasyuromorphia > Myrmecobiidae > Myrmecobius > Myrmecobius fasciatus. Next base: position 113,934 of record JAJPUD010000232.1, on the reverse strand, counting down.
GTACAAGATATTTGCAGCAACTTATTTTTGTAGTATCAAAAGACTGGAAATTAAGGAGGATGTAGGATACACGTTTATTGGGATAGGATTAAACAAATTATGGCATATGAATGTAATGGAATATCATTTTATCATAAAATATGACAAAAGAGTCAGTTTGGAAGAAATTAAACAAAACAGAAAAGACTATGAACACAGTTAAGTGAGCAAAACCAGGAGAATGGCTTATATAGTAACCATATTATAATTAAAAGGAATTTTGAAAGATGTTAGAACTCTGCACTAACAGATGTTAGATCAATACACTAACAAAGCATGATTCCAGAAGACTAAAGATAAAACATTTTACCCTCCTTCTGAAAGAGAGTTAATGGATTCAGGGTGCAGAATGAAATATATATTTTTATAAGGCTAATGCAAGAATTTACTTTACTGACTATGCATATGTTATGAGGGTTTTGTTGTTGTTTCTGTTATTTAATGGTAAGAGAAAGTGAGCAAGTTAGAAGAAAGTAAAAATAAATGCTTGTTAATTGAAAAAAAACCAGTCTATCAATTATTCAAAGACTGTAGCAAAGTACTAGGTAATGGTTTAAAAACAGATACTTCAAGTGAAGAAGAATATGGCTATTATAACCCAATGACCAGTCCAGATGTGGATAGAGAACTTGTCACAGAGACAATGTCTTTCTTGACTGGGTCTTCAAGGTGTCTGCTAACCAGCCTTGCTCCTATTCGAATTCACATTTAGGTATGTAGGACTATGGTTGTAAAGAGATCTATAATCTGCTCTTACTTTTAACTAGCTCAGACATAGGGACAGACAGGTAAACAGGTCACAAGAAAAATAAATATATTCAATTTGTAACTATTACTTTATGTGATAAAAGAGAATCTAGAGAAGAGATAACACATGTAGTCAGATGAGACTGCTATTCTTTACTCATGCAATCTGGGACTTGCAAGTATTCATTTATTTGCATATTAATCACTGTTTATCCAGATATGTTTATTTTATCATTTCATTTATCATATCATTTGCTTCTGTACTAAGGTCATCTATGTGATATATATTAGCTATGCAAACTCTTCCTTCCTGTTTAGTTTATATACACTTCTTTTTATAAATGTTGTATAATTCTGTAGGCCTACTAGTTATGTTATTGTTTTGCTTTATTTTACTGTTATGCATAATTGCTTGTGCTTTATGGATTTGCATGCAGGATTGAGATATGAACATGATTTGTGTATAATTTAGACCTGGAGTCACTGAAGCAGCTTTTCAGGCAATACTTTATATTATGACATGTCTTTCATGTATTGCTATTATATGTATGCTGTGAACAATATCCTGAGATGATTATATGGGATTCTGAATTAATAGTCCTTGTTCTGTTAAGGTGCTAATATTTATTTTGTTGCTTGTGTCTCCAGGTATACAGTATACTAGCTGACTTTGCAAGGGATAGGAAATTTTTCTTCCCCTGGGAAAGAATATAGTCTTGTCTTAGAGCAGATGTGTGTGTGTGTGTGTGTGTGTGTGTGTGTGAGAGAGAGAGAGAGAGAGAGAAAGAGAGAGACAGACAAAGAAAGAGAGAGAGACAGAGACAGAGACACAGAGAGAGGGAGACAAAGAGAGGGAGAGAGAAAAAGAAGCAGGGAGGGAGGCAGAAAGGGAAGGAGAGAAAGAGAGAGATATCTCAGCAGTATCTTTTCCAGACTCTGGGGAGTTTTTTTCCTGACCCTGGACCTATCAGTCTTAATTTGACTGACAAGTTAGAGCCTACCATTCTAAAGGAATGTGGGAGGAAATGTGGATTGCTGTCATGGTACACAGAGAGGACATGAAAATTAAAGAAGAGTTTCCCCATGGAGCTGGAGACCAAATACATGAGACCTGGAAAGTAGAATCTAGGAACAGCTATAATGAAAGCAGCTATCACAATCCTGGGACTGAGGCAATGTGATCAAATTATGCTTGAGAGGCACTTGGGGACATGTGGAAAGTCTCTCTGGGGTCTTCGAGCATATTTGATTACTTGAAGAGAGGCAGACTATCCAGCTAACATATACCTACACTAGGAAAAAAATCCTGAAATTTGCACCAGTCTAAATAATGATTGAAAAAAAATCCAATAAGAAAATACAGTGACTGGTACCCTGCAGCTCCACAAAAAGTCAGCCAGATGTCAACAGGCAACAAAACAGTAAAATAACCTTTGCCAAAGCCAGGGTTAACTCAGCTAAGCAAGCCAAGGTTCCCATTAAGGTCAGAGATGGACAAGAAACATGTGCAATGTTCAAGATGTGTGTAGAGGCACTATAAATGTAATCTCCCTTTAACAAAGTCTCATGGAGATTTTTTTTAATTATCAGGGTGATCAGAAAGTCCAAGAGCAATAACATTGGAACTCCCTGGAAATCAGTTATTGAGAAGGTATAGTGCTTTTCACCTGGGAACAGCCCAAGTTTCCAAGTCCTCCAAGGTCTCTAGCACTCTGTCCTGACACCTCATAGAAAGTCCTGAAGATTTAGAGCTCCAAAGCTCAAATATCCAAGAGGTAGAAATGAGCACAAGAACTCAAAGGATCCAGGACAAGATCAAACAGGGCTTACCACTCTACCTCAAAATGCACATAGGGCAGAGCCTGGACCTGATGCAAAACTCCAATTTGGAAGCTAAGGTTGGAGAGATAAGTAAATAAAAAAAATGGCAACAAATAAAAACATTATAGATCTAGAAATCCACAAAAAGTCTGTAATAATTGTAAATAGGGACTCAAAGGGAAAAAGTTAATTTCTAATTAGGACTAAGTAAATAGTTAGGAAAAAATGCAATAGAGGATTTAAAAAAATAAATTAAACACTGTAGAAGAATGAATGGAAAGAAAGTAAATTAAACTTAAAAGAAAAAATAGCAAGCCACACAGATCCCTTGAAAAGCATAACAGATTAAACAAATCAATGACTCCACAAGAGAAGAAGGAATATTTGGACAAAATCTTTTTTTTTTTTTTTTTTGCTTAGGCAATTAGGGTTAAGTGACTTGCCCAGGGTCATACAGCTAGGGAATGTTAAGTGTCTGAGATCAGATTTGAATTCAGTTCCTCCTGACTTCAGGGCTGGTGCTCTATCCACTGCGCCACCTAGCTGCCCCCGACAAAATCTTTTTTTAAAATGGAAGAAAATGTAACATCAAACACAATTAACCAGGAAAAAGAAGTTAAGAAAAGATAATTTAAGAATCATTGAAGTCCCTGAAAGCTATGATTAAAAAATGTAAACAAAACAAAATAGACATTAAGTTTCAAGAAATGATAAATACATACTGCCAGATCTATTCCAAAAATAGGGGAACACAAGTGAAAATAATCCAAACTCAAAAGTTCCAGGAATGATATAGCCAAAATCCAAATGAAATAGCCACATTAAAGAAAAAAAAATACTTCAAGTATCCATAAAGAAGTAATTCAAGTACCAAAGGAAGATAGGATCACCCAAAACTGGGAAGCTTCCACTATTAAGGAGAAAGGATTTTGAAATGCAATGTTTCAAAAGCCAAAATAAAGCCTGAATCTCAGAGGGTGACCTTAGTTGAGGAATTGCTAAACAAATTATGGTTTATTAATGTAATGTAATAATAATGATGATGATAACTAGTATTTGTACAATGCCTACAATGTGCCAGGCAGTTATGTGAAACACCTAACAAATAGCTCATTTGATCCTTATAACCACCCAGGGAGAGGTGCTGTTTTTATTTGAATTCTACAGTTGAGGAAGCTAAGGTAAAAAGAGATTAGGTGACATGACCATGATTATACAATTAGTGCACATCTGAGGCTGGATTTAAATTCAGATCTACCTAACTCTGGGCCCAGCACTCTGTCCATCTTTGCTATTAGAGACAATTGCAGAGACTCCAGGGTATTATGAACTAATACACAGTGAAATATGAACAAGGAGATAGTTTTGATCTGAGCTAATGCTTAGTAAGCATAAGAGGGAAAGCTTCTTAAACTATGGATGTGACCCCATGTGGTGTAATTGAGAGTGAAAATTGCAAAATTATGATTTATTATCAGTAAATGTTTGATTTGTATACCTATTTTATATACCTATATACCTTGGGTCATGTAAAAATTTCTTGGGCTAAAAGAGATCCTGAGTGGAAAAAGTTTGAGAAACCTTGATTTAGAGAATAATAGCATGTGTATGTGTGTATAATTTTGAAAGATTTAATAAATGTAACCATGCACAGCTCCAAAAGATCTTTGATGAAACTTGTCACTTACTTTCTGACAAAGAGGGGATGGATTTAAGGAATAGAAAGATTCATTTTTGGACATGGATGCTGTATATTCATTTTTCTTGACTATGCTTATTTGTTACAAAGTGAGTTTTTTTTTCTTTCAGTGTTTTAATTGGGAAGGTTTGCTGGTAGAGGAGGCAGGATTGGCAATGATGAGGCTTTTTAAAAAAAAAGGATTGCTGAAACATTTGTAAAAATGCACAAAAAAGAACAGAAGGGAGTTCAGAGAGAGGAACAGATAATACTGTAAATTTTTGAAGTTAATAAATTTATTATATATTTTTTAAAGGGCAAGTAATGTGAAATAGAAATTCATGATTTCTCAAATAATACTAATTTTGTGTTCTACTGTGTGTATGGACGTGTTCTTTTTGACATTTAAGTTCAGAATAAAGCGTATTTTAATTAATAATAATAACAGAAACCTCCCCCACCAATACACAGCCTATAAATACAAAAAATATAAGAATCTAATGAAGAAATTTTTATTAAACTGAAGAAAAATGTTCCATTTGTTGCTGGCATTCTAATTATGATATTCAGAATCATTGACAATAGAACAGTGATCATTTGAGATTTTAAAATAGGAAAAAATGTGTATTGTGTATTTCTCATTTCCTTACTCCTCTCAGATGTCTTTCCCTATCTCTTCTCTTTCTCTGATATCTTTCTTGGGAGGGGGACAGTCTATTTCTTAAAAGCCTGTTTGACTTTGTATAAATGTTTAGTTTTTCTCTTAAGGCAGCAGACTAGATAAATGTTACTAACCACTCATATTGCTAGGCTAAGTGCCATTGTTCAAATCTAGCAGAGGAAAAAATAATTGGAATAGTGTCCAGAAGCCAAGAGAGATGAATTGAAAACTAGTATTTTGCCATAATGCAGCTTCTGTCTGGGAATTCAGAATGATAGAGTTGAGATTCATTTTTATAACTCCCCAAGACAGAGACAATACTTATAGCAGAATTTCTTTCTAAGTAGTGATTCAGCAGTGGGTAGAATGAGGTGGTGACTAGTTGGGCTGTTACTGACATAGAGGTTCTGCCATTTTTCTGAGCTTTGTTTGAGAGAAAAGTCAACTCCCAGCGGGAGAAGACCAATGGAAAGACTTAGAATAACACCTTATCAATCATCACAGTTAAACATGTGAAATTTTAGTTTATCTTTGAATAGGATCCCTCTCTATCTCTTTCTATTCCTAAGGGTATGATCAGTAAGTCAATTAAGAAAAATAGCTCAAAATCACAGGTCAATCCAAAATGAGAAATAAATAAGAATATATTAAGGGAATTTTTGTTAAATTGAAGAAAAAGTGTTCCATTTGTTGATGGCATTCTAATTATAATCTTCAGAATCATTGACAATAGAATAGTGGCCATTTGAGATTTTAAAATAGATAAAAATTAGATATTCTTTATATTCTATTCACTTTCAGTAGATACTTTTTGGTCTCTTTTAGTCTAAGGAAATTACTGTCTTAAACCTATCTGTTGTTGATTTGCCTTTTTTTTTAGATATTAATTTTGGAACAACCAACTGTTTATCAGATGTCAGTCAGCACAAAATATGCACTGTTATCAACCCTCTCCCCCCCCTGCCCTCCCAAAAAAAATCCTAATACAGAGTAAGCATTGCAATGGCCTGGTGAGTAAATAACTAAATTACCAGCACAGGTGTTTTTTTTTTTTTTTTTTTTTTTTTGAGACTAGGTCTCTCGCTTTCACCCAGACTGGAATCCATTCACAGGTTGATCCCTTTAGTGATTAGTACAGGAATTTTGACCTGCTCTTTTCCTGCCTATAACACTTAGCACTGCTGTGTGATCACAAATAAGTCAGTTAAACTCTTTGAATCTCAGTTTCCTCATCTGTAAAAAGGAATAATAACAATTGTTGGATGCCCATCAGTTGGGAAATGGCCAAATAAATTATGGTACAAATATAATGGAATGCTATTGTTCTATTAGAAATGATGAACAGGGTGATTTCAGGAAAGCTTGGAAAGGTTTGATGCTAAGTGAAGTGAGCAGAACCAAGAGAACATTGTACAGAATAACAACAAGATTAGGTGATGATCTACTGTGATAGATTTGACTGTTTTTGATAATGAAGTGATTCAAGGCAACTCTCATAGATTTGGGATGGAAATAGCCATTTGTATCCACAGAGAGAGCTATGGAGACTGAAGTTGGATCGAAACATAATATTTTTTCCTTTTTGTTTCTTTGTTTTGTTTTGTTTTGTTGTTGTGGTTGTTGTTGTTGTTTCTTGTGTTTTTTTCCCTTTTGGTCTGATTTTCCTTGCAGAACATGACAAATATGAAAATATATTTAGAAGAGTTATACATGTTTAACTCATTTGCTATCTATTGCTTGCTATCTTGGGGAGGGAAGAGGAGGGAAAGAAATGGAGAAAGAAATTTGGAATGCAAGATTTTGCAAAGGTGAATGTTAGAAACTATCTTGGCATGTATTTGAAAAGATAAAATATTATTAAAAATAAAAAAATAATAACTGTAGCACCTATTTCACAGATTGTTGTAAGGCTGGAATGTAATAAAAGTATATGGAGCACTTGGCATTCCCTAAGATGCTATATAAATGCTACATTATGTTATTATTAACTGTTTCAAACCTATTCTTGGATTCAAAATCTATTTCTCTGCTGGTTAGACTTAGTAAACTAGTAGAGTGATTATACTTATTTTTCCATATTTAATTGTTTCAGGCAAAATTCTAACTTGATCTCAAAACTAATCAAAATCATGTTGATGAAATATCTTCCCCAAGGGCCATATGTCAAGATTATTTAATTTGTTGAATTATTAATAAAAGGCTACTTACTGCCCTCCTCCATTACTTGCATTGCGTTTCTGCAAATGTACTTCTTGCCACACAAAGAAAAGTCAGAATGAAATTTTATCTAATTGTCCAAAAATCCATACTGTAAATATGATTGTCAAGTTTTAAAATGGGTAAGGAGAGAAACAATAAAAATAAATAAATGAATATAGGAAATTACATATTTTCTTTTGCCTACATCCTCCTGGATATTACAAATGTCCCAATAAGGAAATAATTATGTTTCATGAAAATCCAGGAGGATGTCTAATCTTTTGATTTTCGTGTGGCTAGCATACACTTAAGGGTTATTACAGAAAAGCATGAAGTCTGCATTTCATAGAAAAATTCAAATGAAGCTGTGAAAATTGCTTTTCTTTATTAAATTTTTTTTTCATGTTTTCATCACTTTGGGAGCATGTTATTGATGCCAAATGTTGCATTCTCTTCACTTAAAAGAGGAAGAAAGGGTATTAGCTAGTTGCAGTGAAGTCCCATTTGAAATTTGGCCCCACTCCACAAAAAAACATACTACTGTTCTTTGTTGCAAACATTAGTGGTCCTCAGAACTAAAAATTTTGAGGGCAATGGAATGCCCCAATTGAAATATATCTACAAGAAGGAAATCTAGGTTGGTTGAATGCTCTCATTTAATTAACTTGTAGTTTAAACAACAGTCTTCTTCTGGTTCTAATCTAGTCAGACAAAAAAAAATCTTCATACCCTTTGATCCAGCAGTGTCTCTTCTGGGTCTGTATCCCAAAGAGATCATAAAAAAGGGAAAAGGATCCACATGTGCAGAAATATTTGTAGCAGCCCTTTTTTGTAGTGGTAAGGAACCGGAAACTGAGTGGATGCCCATAAATTGGAGAATGACTGAATAAATTATGATATACTTATGTTATGTAATATTATTGTTCTGTAAGAAACAGTCAGCAGAATGATTACAGAGAGGTCTGGAGAGACTTGCATGAACTGATGCTAAGTGAAATGAGCAGAACCAGGAGATTATTTTACAGAGCAACATCAAAATTATAGGATGATCAATTCTAATGGATGTGGCTCTTTTCAATAATTAGATGATTTCAAGGCCAGTTCTAATGGTCTTGTCATGGAGAGAGCCATCTGCACTCAAAGAGAGGACTATGGAAACTGAGTGTGGATCACAACATAGTATTTCCACCTCTTCTTGTTGTTTTCTGCTTGCTTTTTATTTTCTTTCTCGATTTTTTTTCCTTTTTTATGTGATTTTTCTTGGACAGCATGATCATTGTGGAAATATGTATAGAAGAATTGCACATATTTAACATATACTGGATTACTTGATACCTAGAGGAGAGGGTGGGGAGAAAGGAGGGAGAAAAAAATTTGGAACACAAGGTTTTGCAAAGGTAAATGTTGGAAATTATCTATGCATTTGTTTTGAAAATAAAAAGTTAAAAAATTCCCTAAAGTTGATTCAGGAAAAAGATTTATTTCTTTGCCTTCCAAATTAAGATATGAACAACATTTTTATATTCAAGAAACATTTAGGAATGATTGGGAGTCGATAGGCAAATTTTCTATTTTTTTTTTTTTTTGGCTGAGGCAATTGGGGTTAAGTGACTTGCCCGGGTCACACAGCCAGGAAGTGTTAAGTGTCTGAGGTAAGATTTTTTTTTATTAAAGCTTTTTATTTGTATAACAGATGTATGGGTAGTTCCCCAACATTGATCTTTACAAAGCTTTCCATTACAAATTTTACCCCTAGTCCCCTCCCCTCCCCTAGATGGCAGGAAGTCCACTACATGTTAATAATGTAATAATAGTTGACAAGTTGTGCAAGAAAAATCCTATCTACAAGAAAAAAAAAAAAAAAGAAAATCAGAGAAAGGCAACACACTGCAAGCAAATATCAATAGAGATCATGAAAATGTTATGTTGTGGTCCATATTTCATATCCCTCTCTCTGGGTGTATATGGTTTTCTTCAGTGAACAATTGGAACTGGTTTGAGACAATTCTTTGTTGCAGAGAGCCATGTCCATCAGAATTGATCATCATGTAATATTGTTGTTGCTGTGTATAACGATCTCCTGGTTCTGCTCATTTCACTCAGCATCAGTTCATGCAAGTATCTCCAGGCCTCTCTGAAATCATCCTGCTGGTCGTTTCTTACAGAGCAAAAATATTCCATAATATTCATATACCATAATTTATTCAGCTACTCTCCAATTGAAGGGTTTCTATTCAGTTTCCAGTTTCTAGCCAATACAAAAAGAGCTGCCACAAACATTCTTGCACATGTGGGTCCCTTTCCCTCCTCTAAGATCTCTTTGGGATATAGGCCCAATAGAAACACTTCTGGGTCAAAGGGTATGCACAGTTTGATAACTTTTTGAGCGTAGCTCCAAATTGCTCTCCAGAATGGTTGGATCCGTTCACAGCTCCACCAACAATGCATCAGTGTCCCAGTCTTCCCACATCCCCTCCAACATTCATCGTTATCTTTTCCTGTCATTTTAGCCAATCTGACAGGTGTGTAGTGGTACCTCAGAGTTGTCTTAATTTGCATTTCTCTGATCAATAGTGATTTGGAGCAAGTTTTCATATGACTAAAGATAGTTTTAATTTCATCATCGGAAAATTGTCTGTTCATATCCTTTGACCACTTATCTATTGAAGAGTGCCTTGAATTCTTATATATATATATGAGACAATTCTCTATATATTTTAGAAATGAGGCCTTTATCAGAACCATTAAATGTAAAGATGATTTCCCAATTTGATGCTTCCCTCCTAATCTTGTCTGCATTAGTTTTATTTGTACAGAAACTTTTTAACTTAATATAATCAAAATTATCCATCTGGTGTTCAATTAGGAGTTCCAGATCTTCTTTGGACATAAATTTATTCCATCTCCACAGGTCTGAGAGGTAAACTATACGACGTTCCTCTAACTTGCTTACAAAATCACTCTTTATATCTAGATCTTGAACCCATTTAGATCTTATCTTGGTGTGCAATGTTAGGTGTGGGTCAAGCCCTAATTTCTTCCACACTACTTTCCAATTTTCCCAGAAGTTTTTGCCAAATACTGAGTGCTTATCCCAAAAGCTGGGGTCTTTGGGTTTATCAAACACTAAATTGTTAAGGTTATTGCCTAGATTGTCCTGATAACCTATCCTGTGCCACTGATCGACTGCTCTATTTCTTAGCCAGTACCAAACGGTTTTGATGACCACTGCTTTATAATATAGTTTTAGATCTGGTACAGCAAGGCCACCTTCATCTGCCTTTTTTTTTTCATTAATCCCCTTGAAATCCTTGACCTTTTGTTCTTCCAAATGAACTTTGCTACTATTTTTTCTAGATCTGTAAAATAATTTCTTGGGAGTTTGATTGGTATGGCACTAAATAAGTAGATTAGTTTGGGTAGTATTGTCATTTTTATTATATTCGCTCTGCCTACCCATGAGCACTTAATATTTTTCCAATTGATTAGGTCTGATTTTATTTGTGTGGAAAGTGTTTTGTAATTTAGTTCGTATAGTTTCTGACTTTTCCTTGGCAGATAGATTCCCAAATATTTTATCCTATCATCTGTTATTTGGAATGGAATTTCTTTTTGTATCTCTTGCTGCTGAATTTTGTTGGTAATATATAAAAATGCTGATGATTTATGTGGATTAATTTTGAATCCTGCAACTTTACTAAAGTTGTGAATTGTTTCTAGTAGTTTTTTAGTTGAGTCTCTAGGGTTCTCTAATGAGGTAAGATTTGAACTCAGGTCCTCCATGATTTCAGAACTGGTGCTCTATCCACTACACCAACTAGCTATCCCTCCTTTCTATTTTGAGGTCTGCATCTCTTCATCCAAAAATACAATAAAATACAATTTAATAAGCAATCTATTGAAAGGCTGGATCAATCAATGAGTATTTATGAAGTAAGAAAAGTATTTATTATATGTTTTACAAGAATTATCTCATTTGATCCTCAAAACAATCTTGGGAGTTAGATGCTATTATTGTTCCTATTTTGCATTTGAGGAAACAGTTGGGCAGAGGTTACTTGACTTGCCTAGGGTTATATGACTAGGAAATTTCTGAAATTGTCTTTGAACTTAAGAATTCTTGACTCCAACCCCAACACTATACCCACTGTAGCATCTAGCTGCCTTAATTGAGTTAACCCTTTAGCCATGTGCAAAAAATAAAATGATCCCTACTTTTATGTTCTGGTGGGAAGACAAGTATATATATAGTTATGTATACATATATGTGTGTGTATGTATATGTATATATCTATGTATGTATATATACATGTATACATCTTATATATGGATACCACATGGATGTATAAAATAATATAAGATGAATGAATACAAATAAGTATATTGAATTGTTCAGTACAAAGTAGTTCTGAAGGTAGACAAAGAAGATGCAGTATTGTGTGTGAAGGACAGAGAGAAGGCCAACTTAGCTGTACCTCCAAGTGAGGAAGTAATAATGTCTGATGAATATGTAAGGATAGACTAAGGACGAGCTTCTGTAGGGCATTAAAAACTAAATAGAAAAGTTTCTATTTGTTTTTAGTAGCAGTAGGAAGCCAGCAGAATTGTTTGAGTAGGGGAGATACATGGTTAGATATAAACATAAGGAAAATTAATTTGGCAACTCTGTGTAGGATGGATTGGGGAAGGATTGAGAGATTTAAGGAAAAGTGACCGAACCTTCCCATGTGGGGTGTTTCCTATAGTAATAAAATTGAAAGTCTAGAGCCATTCCTCCAATCCCCACCAACCCTCCTATCCCCAACTTCTGACAAACTAAACCAAATCCAATAACACTAACCTATTACATCTTACCTTATGAATACTATTTGTTCCAGTGCTCAACAGTGCTAGTGACTCAGAATTCATAAATGATTTGGCCAACTGTTCTTTCTAATTCTCCATGCTGTTCCAAATGAAGGAAGTAATATACACTGATCCTATAGATACCCTATATGAGTCTTGGACAGAGCTCCACTTTATTTCAAGTCAGTGCAACTTTAAAAATTTTTTTTTCTTTGCCACTGTTCAGAGGAAGTTTGCAATTGGTGTCTTAGCATGGTTTCTATTTGACTCTATTTTGTTGCTAGTGTTCATGCTATTGTCTTGTCCATGATACTGCACTTTATGATGTCTGTGTGCCGCAGTGAATGCCTGCCCCCGTGGAGCATTTATTGGCCTGGATGGAGAGCCTTCAGTATGGCAGGAACTGTCTCAGGCTTTGAAATGAATAGAATCTAGCTTGCCCTTTCAGTAACTGCTTTTCAGATCACCGTACTGTTTGACAAGTCTTTCTTCAGACAGTAGGGCAACAGAGGAGGAGGATGTCTCACATCCATCCTTTTAAAATTGTTCCCATTATTGTCATTCCATATGAATCTTCTTCCTGGAATGTTACCATGTTACCCCACTCCTTCCTTCTTATATATGTGCTTTATATCTCCCTTATAAGGGCAGCTAGGTGGAAGCACTAAACTGGAAGTCATGAAGCCATGAGTTCAATTCCAGCCTCAGATAATTACTAGCTGTATGTAAGTCACTCTGCCTCAGTTTCCTCATCTGTAAAATAAGCTGGAGAAGAAAATGGCAAACCACTGCACTATCTTTACCAAGATAGTGGTTTTAGAGGCAGACATGACTGAAATGATTGAACAACTGAACCACAACAAATATTCCTTATAGAACTAATCAGATACTAACACACACACATATATAGACATAGATATATAAATATCTATATCTATATCTATGCCTTATTTATCCTATGAAGAATTTCGGAGTTGGGAAACAGAGGGTCTCTAAAAGAGATTGAAGGCAGAAATTTTGCAAAATTTTGTCTTCCTTTGGGGTCTAATAGAAACAACACACATTTGTTTTGCACTTCTAATTTGATAATTCTGTTTTGTCTCACTAACCTTGTATAGCAGGTGGTACAAATAATATTAGCCCCATTTTATAGCTGATGAAATAGCTTCTTAGAAGACAAGGACCTTATGTGTGCTCACTTAGCTAGGAGGCAATTGATGCAGAATTAGAACCCAGTCTTCCAAAATTCATATCCAGAGGTCTGTTACACTCTGTTATACTCCCTAAGTATTTAATGAAGGATAGTTACTTAAAGAACAATAGGTGAGTAGCTGGAGTAAATTTGGTCCAAATAGGTGGGAGGAATATGATTGTTGGATAATGATAGCCAAAATGTCTTGGACCTAATTATAATTAATATCTTATTTATTTATTTATTAAAATTTTTATTTATTTTCAAAACATATGCATGGATAATTTTTCAACACTGACCCTTGCAAAACTTTGTGTTCCAAATTTTCCTCTGCTTTCCCTCATCCTCTCCCCTAGAAGTAATCTAACATATGTTAAACATGTTAAAATATATGTTAAATCCAACATATGTATACATATTTATACAATTATCTTGCTGCATAAGAAAAATCAGATCAAAAAGGAAAAAATGAGAGAGAAAACAAAATACAAGCAAACAACAAAAAGACTGAAAATGCTATGTTGTTATCCACACTCAGTCCCCACAGTCTTTTTTCTGCATGTAGATGGCTCTTTTCATCACAAGGTCACTGGAACTGGCCTCAGTCATCTCATTGTTTAAAAGAGCCACGTCCATCAGAATTGATCATCATATAATTTTATTGTTACCATGTACAATGATCTTTTCGTTCTACTCATTTCACTCTAAACTATTAAACAGAGAAATGCAAATTAAAACAATTCTGAGGTACTACTACACACCTGTCAGATTGGCTAAGATGACAGACAGGAAAAGATAATGATGAATGTTGGAGGGGATGTGGGAAAACTGGGACACTGATACATTGTTGGTGGAACTGTGAATGGATCCAACCATTCTGGAGAGCAATTTGGAACTATGCTCAAAGAACTATCAAAATGTGCATACCCTTTAATCCAGCAGTGTTTCTACTGGGTTTACATCCTAAAGAGATCATAAAGGAGGGAAAGGGACCCACATGTGCAAAAATGTTTGTGGCAGCTCTTTTTGTACTAGCAAAAACCTAGAAACTAAGTGGCTACCCATCAGTTGGAGAAATGGCTGAATAAATGATGGTATATGAATGTTATGGAATATTATTGTCTTATAATAAACAATTATAAGGATGATTTCAGAGAGACCTGGAGAGACTTACATGAACTGATGTTGAGTGAAATATAATTAGTATCTTGTGTCAGAAAAGATTTTTGAAAGCAGGTCTTTTTGGATTGAGACCAGCTCAATAGCCACTAAACCTTACTGCCTCTCAAATTTGAAATACACTGAAAAGCTAAACAGAGTGGAGATTCATAATTGTATAGACAGTATTCATTTTCTCTTCTTTATAGAATGAACTGCTCATATCTGTTTTCATTTGTAAAGTTCATGATTATAAAAGGAGGAAAAAAATTAAATAATATTAAATAAAATCACAGTCTTCTATTAGATAGCATGGATTACCAAGTACCAAAACCATTCACTCTTGGATTTGGTCCAAAATCCTTTTTACCTTTAGAAATTATAGGGATCCTGAACAATAGGAGCTATTATTTCTGCTTCCTGACACACATGAATAAGGTTGTACCTGTTTAAACAGACAACGTAATGTTTCTCTCAGCCTAACATATTCATTGGAGTGCAGACAAATTCTCCAGAGAAGGTTACAAATTTGCATGCTGTCCCTGAGGGCCTGAGCTGTTCACATTAACTGGCAGAGTTGTACATGGATCCGATGCCAGGCAGCTGCAATGGTTGTATAGTCACTGAAATAGGGAGTACATGTTTATCCATGATGACATCAGCATCCTATTATGGAGGAGATGAAAGAACAACAAATGGGAGGGGCACAGGTAAAGGTGGGAATCAGGGCTGAGGGAAGAACCAGAGTAGGAGGTGGGACTGAGGACATTCAGAGGGTTTGGGGCAGGGATGGGTGTTTTAACTTTCATCAGAACTGCCTTCTGATAAATAGCATGTGAAATCTTTTATGACTATATTAACAGTTCTACTTCAGCAAAATGATAATGGTATTTGAAGTCAGAGTTTTAAAATAGTAAATCTTATTACTGTTCTCATGTGTTGACCAAAAACTAAGATCTATCAATCAATCAATCAACAGGGATTTATTAAATACTTATAATGTACCAGGCACTGTGCTAAACACTGGGACTCCAAAAAGAAAAATAAAATAGTCCTTGCCCTCTATGATATTCTAATAGTGAGATAAAGAGAAAATATATAGATGTGTACAAATAAACGAAAGATGAGCTGATAGAATAGAATGGGGAAGAGATTAGCAGAAGGTAGTCTTAAACTCAAGGAGCTTACGGTGTGTGTGTGTGTGTGTGTGTGTGTGTGTGTGTGTTTAAAAAACAATTAAGGAGAAGAAAATACAAGATATATGTAACATAAATACAAAGTTAATGGTGGAGGAAGTTTAATAACTGGGGGATATCAATTAGGAAAGACTTCTTGAAAGAGGTGGCTCTAGAGCTCAGCCTTGAAGGGACATAGAGATTCTAGGAGGTGGAGGTGGAGGTGGAGATGTTGTGTATTTTAGGCATGGAAGAAAGCCCATGCAAAAAAGAAATGGGAAAAGGAATGGACAAGTAGTCCAATTTAACTAGAAAGTAGACTATGTGATAAGCAGCAATGTGTAACCATTCTGAAAAGTTAATCTGGATCTAGATTGGGAAGAGTTTTAGATGCCAAACAGAAGGGCATACATTTTAATTAAGGTTATAGGGAGTCAAAGCTTCCTGAGTAAGGTCAGAACACTGTAGGAATATCAGTTTGGCACCTATGTGGTGGCATATTGGCAAAGGGAGGTGATTGTGTATGTACCAAGTGGAAGTCTTTTATAGTAGTTCAGGGGAATGGGAAGAGAGCCTTCAGTAGTAGAGTATTGTGGTGGGAACAGAGAGGATAAAACAAATATTGAGGACATAGATGACTTCATTACTGATTACAAATAGTTAATTATTCTTTGTTACCTTTTAAATTGTTGTTGCTTTTAGTTTTTAATAGCACTGCCATTTCTCCTTAAAAATTCTCACCTCTAATGACTCTCCACCCCTTTGTATCAAAGAAAAATATTCAAGCAAAACCAACTAACAGGGCCACTCTGTCTGGCAGTAAATAGCAGGACAGAGCTGTTTTATAATGTTATCCATATTTTCCTTGTTTTTTTGCCTACCTTAATCAAAAAGGAACTTACTGATTTTTGTGTACTGTTTGAAAAAATGGATGTAGAGACATTGCATGCTTTATTTAATGTCACTAAGTAAGTGAGTCATCTAGTGAGTCAACTTTATCTTGGCAATAGTTCTCCACAGCTGTCCCTTCTTTTATTCCCACTGTCACCATCTCAGTACAGGTGTTCATACTGGTGTTTTCTCGGATGCTAAATCCATTAGAATTTCTTAGCTTTTGTCTGCATCCATTTTTTGAGGCTTTTGACATCATTGGTCAAATCCTCCTTCATATTCTTCTCTCCTTGGTTTCTCTGACACTGTTTTCCTCCTTTTCTTATACTCTCCACCATCATGTTCTCATTCCTAGTTGGTGGTTCATCATCTTTCCTTTACTTTAATTGTTAGTATTCCTCCCCCCAAAAGAAGGAAACAAACATTTATTAAGAGCCCACTATGTGCCAGTCACTTTGCTAAGCACCTTTACAAATATCATTTCACTTGATCTTCACAACCTTGGGAGGAAGATGCTATTCTTATCCTCATTTTACTATTGAGGAAGCCAAAATGTATAGCAATTATATCACTTGCCCAGGATCACCCTGCTAGTCAGTATTGGAGGGCAGAGTTGGACTTGGAGCTGTTTCAAAACCCAGAACTCTATCCACTGTGCCACCCAACATAAAGCTATATCCTGGGCTCTCTATATTTTCTTGCTTTGTAATCTTATTGGTTCCTTACATTCAAGTATTATCTTGCAAATAACTGACAAATATTTATATCCAATCCTAAACATTCTTTTTAGGTATCTCCCATATTACTAATTGCTTTTCACCCAGGGTAGTTAGAATCTCACACTCAATATTTCAAAATGGAAGCCATTATCTTTCTTTCTAAACTCACCTCTTAATAAAACTTTCTCTCTTCCTTATTTCTATTAAGAGTACAACTTACTGGTCAACCTGAGTCATATTCTCAGAATCATCCTCCATATATACAATTTCAAATCCAATCACTTGCCATCAACTTTTTTTATTCTTTACCCATAACATGTTGTTATCCAACCTTCTCTCACCTCCATGCTTGAAATAAAATCTTTCCTCATTCTTGACTCACATCATCTTTCAAAATTCAACTCAAATCCCCTCTCCTCTCCTAAGCTTCCCCTGATCCAAATCTCATCACTCCCTTCCCTGAAAACATCTTTCTTATATTCTCTCTTCTAAATAAGATTGGAAGTCGGAGGAAGAATCTCAATTATCCCTGATTCCTTGGCAACTTGTAAATTTTCCCCTCAATCCACTTATTTGTGAACCCTATAAATATAATATAATAAATTAAATTTAAATAAGTATAATATATAATCTGACTTAGTTTATCTGTAATGCCTGTTTAACTAGGCTTGTTTATATATGAAATTATGATTCTATTTAACTAAGTTTGTTTAATTTGATTCAAAATAATGGGATTATAGATTTGTCTTTTTTTTTTAACTTTTATGACCTAAGAGACAACTATGGTCTAATGAGAACAATATGGAAAAGAATCATTTCTCTGTCACCATGATATAATTTTGTCTTTGAGAGAATCTTAATGATTATTCAGATTTTTTTTGTTTGAGATACAAAATAATGCTTAAGCATAATTATAAAACATAGATTTTGCTTACCTCTATAATTTCAGCTTTATGGCAAATCAATTTCGGCAACAGTTACCTACCACATGAAATCAGAAAGGAGATATTTCTCCCATAATAAAGGTAACCTTATTGAGGCTATTCAATAGGTAATTAATGCTTGTTGAATTAAATTGAACTGAATTACCATCTCCCAGAACCATTTCAATAGCCTCCTAACAAATCTTCCTACATGTATTCGGGCAGCAAATTGGCAAGAGCTCTTTGGATTCAGGGTTCCTGATTTCTCAATATCTATACTTTTATTCTCACATGCAGATAGGTTGGGGAAGAAGTACAAACACATACACACACATACACACACACACATTTATCTTTGGAGAAAAAAACTTAAAACTTCAGGACAAACGCTGAAATTATAGAAGTAAGCAAAATCTATGTTTTATAATTATGCTAAGCATTGTTTCATATCTCTGCCTTTCTGAATTCTTAGTCCTTCATATATATATATATATAGATGTATGAATATATATATGCAAATATATGTGTGTGCTTGCATATACCTACATATTATATATATATACATATATATATAAAACCAGAATAGTTTGTCAATTACATATGTATATATATGTATATGTACATATACATATATATATACATATGTAATTGACAAACTTTTCTGGTTTTGAGAAGTCCTACATGGTCTTGTGATTGGATTACATGAGCTTTAAATTGCCAATAGAAAAATAAGGAGAAAAAAGTTAAATAAAATTGTTAAATTGAATACTCTGAAAAACAAGATGATGGTTATCTTCTGTCTTGTAGCAAGCAGTGGAGAGAACACTATCCTTCTCAGGAATCTTCAGAAGCCTATTGTCTCTAGGATAAACATAGTTTGACTTTTAAGATTTAATCCAATTTAATCCCAATTTATTTACATTCTTTTCCTTTCGTGGGCTCTATGGTCCACATGAATGGGTTTCTCTACAGAAACTCTTCTTTTATCCTTATGTCTTTGTACTGATCACCCTCCTTCCCTGGAGTACACTACTTCCTCACTTCTGCCTCCTAGAATTCCTCACTTCCTTCAAACATCACCTCCATCCTGAAGCCTTTCCAGATCTTCCAACTGTTAGTACCCTTCTTCCCTAATTGTCTTAATTAATATTTATTTTTAAAATATTTATTCTCTCTCTATATTCATCTATATACTTGTTGTCTCCTCCATAAAATATGTTTTCATTTTTTTTAATGAGGCAATTGGGATTAAGTGACTTGCCTAAGATCACACAGATAATAAGTGTTAAGTGTCTGAAGCTGGACTTGAAGTCAGGTTCTTCTGATTGCAGGACTGGTGCTCCATTCACTGCACCATCTAGTTTTGTAGGACAGTGCCTACATAGTAGGTGCTTAATAAATCTTTGATTATTTATGGACTAGTTGGATTTTGAAGCAGGAAACTTGGGTTAGAATCTTGGCTTGACCCTGTAATAGTTGTGTGACCTCTATAAAGTATTCCAACCTTAGGATCCTCATCTATTGAATGGAACTAATTATGTTAGAAATTATATTTCTTTACAGTGTTGTTAAGAGAGAGAGCTTTGTGGACCTTCAAATAATACATGGATTTGAACTATTAGTATATCAAAATAATATTAAAATTTTATCTTCCATATATTATAACCTCCCTTTCCAGATTTCATGTAGAAATATGAAATATTCACAATGTTCACATATTACACCTCTCTAATGCATTTATGATGTGTTATTTTTAAATATTGCTATTTGTATTTTTCTTATTCTTATCCTAGAATGTAAGCTCCATGAAGGCAGAAATTATGTTTTATTTGTATTTTGCATCTTCTTCACTAACTAGCACAGAATTCAAAGTAGTAAAAATCTTTGGTAGCATCTAATTCAACCAGTGTTTCAGCAAGAAGTCTATATACCAAACAACTGGGCATTTAATTTTTCTTAGAGTAATGGGTGGGGGAGAGAAGGAAAAAAAAGAAATTCACACGATAGCTTTGTAGTGTATTTTTTTTAAATAGCAAATTATGCACAATAGTTTGCAATTTCATGTGCAATCATTTTTTTCTTATACTATGTTATGGAATTCCTTATTTTATTACATAAATTAAAAATAAAAAAAATTTAAGGACATTCATCATAAGAGAAAACACTTTCACAGGCAACTAATTCTGTTTTGACATAGTTCTAAATTTATTAGATTTGATCTAGCAGTCTAGTATGCTAACTTAATTTTGAATTCTGACTATATTATTTAATGTTATCCATTCCTTCTGGTTTGCTGTCAATTGAAAGCAAGCTATTTATGTTTTCATCTGAATCATTAATAAAAATGTTTAAAATGGGGCCAGACAGAGATCCCTATGGTCCCACACTAAGGACTTCCTTCCAAGTTGACATTGAATCACCAATGACTATATTTTTTAAGATAGGCCATTCAATCACAAAATTATAGTATTGTCTAAACTTAATTATTTCATCTTTCTGCACAAGAATAATAATAGCTAGCATTTATAAGGCACTTTAAGGTTTAAAAAGCACTTTGCAAATACTGTCTTATTTTATCCATAAAAACTTTTGGAAATAAGTACTATTATAATTCCCACTTTAGAGATGACAAAACTGAGGCAGAAAGAGATTAAGAGACTTGCCTTAGGATCACATAGCTGGTAAATATCTGAGGCAGTATTTTAATTCAGAACTTTCTGACTTCCAATCCAGTGAATATAAATCATTGTGTTATCTAACTAACTAGCATTAGAGTCTCTGCTAAATGCTTTGCAAAACTGAGATATAATATATCCACAATATATTTCTTTTTGAAGAAAAATACTAATACTTTATTCTGTGTTTTAGGCATAAATCTGCCAGAAATAGCCATTTAATTTGATATTATTCTAATGTCACAATTCACTTCTAACTAAAAGAGAGAGATAGAAATACAGAGAGAAAGGGAGAGACACACAGAGAGAAATAGACAGAGAGATAGAAATAGAGAGAAAGAGGCACTCAGTGACAGATAGAAAGAGAGAGACACAGAAAGAGAAGATAGAGTTAGAGAGAGATACAGAGAGAAACAGAGAGACACAGAGAAAGAGACAGAGAGACAGACACAGAGAGAGGGAGACAGAGAAAGACAGAGATATAAAGAGACACAGAGACAGAGAGACAGGGAGACAAGGAGAGAGACAGAGAGAAAGACAGAGAGACATACACACAGAGAGAGACAGAGACAGAAAAACGAAAAAGAGAGATCTGAACTGTCATAGTGCCCCCATTCTGGCAATTAATATCTTAATTCTTACTAAATGTAAAAATGTGGGTCATATTACAATAGCTTCAGCTAATAGTCACACCAAGGATCTTAATTCATCCTGAGGTAATCTTGTTAAATGTTGGTTTCCAACCTTAATCTACTTTCCTATTTCCCATATTTGTAAAGGCTTGCTTAAGGCTTTTAAAGGATTTTTAGAATAGCAATAGTACTTCTTAATATTTTCAGCTGAAATTAAAAAAAAAGTTTGTAGTTCAGTTTTATAACCCAATCTGCTAGTCTATTACCATCATCAAAATAGAAAATAAAGAGACTCCACAACCTGTTATTGACAAAGCCATATTAGCTCTTTGTGATCATGGCTTCTTTTGCTAGATATTCATTAATGATCCTTTTAATGACACGTTCTAGAATTTTACCAGGAATTGAAGTCATATTCACTGGCCTATAATTTCCAAGCTGCAAATTATCTTTCCCGTTTTTGGAAAATCAGGAAATTGCCATTCTACAATCCTGCTGGCAGGCCTTACATGGTTATGTAAAGAGTAGGTAATTAATAAATGTTTGTTGACCTGAATTGTAAGTTGTTTTTTTTTTTTTTTTTTTTTTTTTTTTAGCTCTAATGGGCTATACATTTGAGATCCAGATTATTCCTTGGCTTAATTTGTTTGAAATTAGAGTTCCCCTTAAAGAGGAAATTATGCCTGAAAAAAGGCATCCTCCTTTTGGGAAGGAAATTCTGAGAAAGGCCACGCTATATACTTTGATATCAACAAATGCTTTCTTTTTAAACCATAGGATTTTTTGAGTTCAATTGCTTTCTTCTTTCTGTGGGATGTGATAAGCATTCCATAAAGTTGCATCTTCTAATGACATTTGTTGAAGCAAGTCTTCCATAGAGCTCTGAAGTTTTTATTACTGTGTTTATATTCAGTTTGACTTAGTGGAAAGAGTTTTATCCCTGAAATCAGGAGATATTTGAGTTCATATATTACTTCTGACACTTAATAGCTTATGTGACTACTGGAAAGCACTTAATAGGTTTCTCGATTTGTAAAAATTAAGATTATGAAGTTTTCAATACCCATTCATACGTGCAATGGAACTCTGGATTTATTTTCTATAACCTATATATCCATATATACCCTAGCAAGTCAGTCATTAGAATGTGTATGATCACATTTTTCCCTTGGAGTTTTATGGATGACTCTGAAATATTACTCCAATGCTATTGGCTCAAGCCTCTATTTAGTATGTCTCCATGTCAATCACATGTCAATTAATGTTTCCTCATTATCATCAGTACCATTGATCAGTGAATCACTGTCAATTTAATGAGTTAATTTCTGTCCAACATTATTAACCAATCAATATCAATCAGTTCACTAGTTGCCTTTGGGACATTTCTTTTCTTTTTTAAAGCTTTTTGTTTTCAAAACATGTGCAGGAATAATTTTTCAACACTGACCCTTGCATAGCCTTGTATTTCAGATTTTCCCCTCTTTTCCCCCACCTCGTCTCCTAGATGGCAAGCAATCCAATATATGTTATACATATAACACATATAAAATATGTGTTAAAGCCAATATGTGTAAATATATTTATATCATTCTCTTGCTGCGCAAGAAAAATCAGATCAAAAAGGAAAGAAGATTAATAAGAAAACAAAATGCAAACAAACAACAAAAAGAGTGAGAATGTTATGTTGTGATCCACACTCAGTTCCCACAGGTCTCTCTCTCTGGGTGTAGATGGCTGCCTTCATCACAAGATCATTGGAACTGGCATCAATCATCTCATTGTTGGAAAGAGTCATGTTCATCAGAATTGATCATCATATAATATTGATGTTGCTGTATATGGTGTTCTCTTGGTTGGAGAGAGAGAGAGAGAGAGAGATGGCGTTTGCCAGAGCACCCTCAAGCTATTGATCCTATTATGGGTATTAAGTGGTAGAACAGGAACTCCAAATCTCCTATTCTTTCTGCTATCTCACTGTCTCTCTCCATGCATATTAAGTTAGCTCTTTTCCTAAAAAGGTAAGAAAGCTATGTTCAGACTAATACTTAGATATCTTCCTGATTCATCTGTGACTTTTTAGTCATCTAAGCATATAAAAATACCTAAAACTGGAGAATCATGAGACTTGGCAAACATCTCCAAGAAATCACACTTTGCCCTGATAACTATGACAATATAAAAGCTTACTACAGAGACAAGAGAGAGATGTCTACCTGCGTTAAGTGAAGTCACCTTAAGGAAGATCCTTTTTATGTTAAAGCTAAGTAGGCCTCCTTTTGTTAACTATAGAATGACCTATGAATGCCTGTCAGGCCTAACCCATAGTATGAGTCCATTACTCATTTATATTATGTAATCTCAAATAAACCCTTATTTCTTGAAGGTTTTCCTTTTGTTCTTCCCTAATTATATCTCATAAAATCACCAAGAGTGCCTTTCTTTCTCCTTCCTCTTAACTCCTTAATTTCTAATACCCATTTTAGTTGGAAAAAGCAACATGGCAGCTCACATGGAATGGAGGAACAAGGGATCACAAACTATAATGCTTCTAATACGATGCAGGAACACCAGACTTTATTATCTGCCATGTCACAACATCCTCAAGATTCTTAATCACTGCCAGCTGACCTACTGATGTACCTAGTGACTTCTGCAACTGAATTCTCTTAAATGTGCTTTATTTCCCATTTAGAGTATGAACACCATTAAAACAGGATTTCTGCCTCTATCTCTCTGTCTGTTTCCTTCTTTTTTTTTTTTACTTCCCAATTCATATTCTTAGCCCTTAACATAGTATAGGTGACACATTGTCCAGATTTGTGAAATTGTGCTCATTCTTTATATATGCTTCTTAGAAATTCTATGTTCATTTGAAGCTTAACTTATTATTACTTCCAAAAGCCATACAGGTAATAGACAAACATCTATTAATTGTCTACCATGTACCAGGTATTGTTCTGGATGCTAGAAATACAAAGGGAAAAAAATGGAATATGTCTCCAGAGAGTTTACATTTTAGCAAGGGAAACAGCATCTATATAAAAGATGAGGGTTGGAGGAAAGGTGCTTTATGACTTTATTGATAAAAAGGAATTTGTATGAAGAAATTATGACTAAAGCAGAGTGTTTCAGGTTCTACAACTTATAATCAGAAAATTGCTTGGGTGCATTAAGAAGTAACTTAAGCTTAACTTAATAGATGTTTGTTTATTACCTGCATGGCCTTTGGAGGTAATAATAATAACTACTTAGTGCTTTAAGATTGGGAAAGCATTTCATATGTTACCTCATTTGTTCCTCACAGCAATCCAGTAAACTAAAACCCTTCACCTCTCTGACCCTGTTTCTTAATTTAAAAAATGAGGGCATTGAATTGGACTGCCTCTGAGATCTTTCACTCTAAATCTATGTTCCTATGACTTTGTGAGTAGTTTTTAATCCTATATTTGTAAGGGGATTCTGCTCATATGCAAAGGGTGGGGGAAATGCACTAAATCCCCAGAACACTTCTTTTAGGGGTGGGTGACAATCCTCATTAGGATTAGCATTGGTGATGTTGACAAAAATGAGAAATCTGCTAAATAGCCAATAAGCTAAATGCTCATTTTACCAAGGCGTCTAAAACAATCAGAGAATTATGCTGACTCTATTCCAACTTCTGATTAAAAAACAACCACAGTTGAATAGTTTTCTTTTGTTTTTCTTACAGCTACAGGCAGAAGATTCTATAGCCAAGCTGTCATTAATACAAATGTTAATTTAAATTAATCACAGAGAATTTATGTTTGGGGTCTTTCTTTTGGTTTTAGGAGCTGTTCTATGGAGATCCACAGGCTGCCTTTAATGGATTTGTCAAACAGAAAGCAGCAAAACCAGTCAGGGGTAAAATTCCACTGAGTCTATGCCTTTATTGAGGGCTCTGCCGTCACCCACCATTTGGAAATGTTGGCATTTTCTAATACATTGGAGTTGGTATTGATTGAATTGTTATGTATATTCCTTCACTTATGTATGACTCTTTGTGATCCATGTACCATGGCACACCAGACCCTTTTATTCTCTATTCTCTTGAAGTTTTTCCAATTTCATGTTTGGTGTCTTTATGATCTTATTTTTCCATACCATCCTCTGCCATCTCCTTTTATTTTTGCCTTCAGACTTTCCCAACATCAAAATCTTTTCCAATGAGTCCCATCTTCTCATTATGTAAAGTATTTAAGCTTCAGCTTTAATATTTGACCTCCCAGTGATAAGCCTGAATTAATGTCTTTAAGAATTGACTAATTTGGCTTCCTTGCTATTCAAGGGACTCTCAAAAGTCTAATAGCCATACATTGCAACTGGGGAAAAAGTTAAGTAGATTAGTATTCCTCAAATATGAGAGAGCTCAATGTAAGGCCTTTAATACACTGGATGGATCCTCTATGGAAGATTTGTAGAAGGGCATTACTAGAATCACATAACATGACAAGGATCAGAAAAGTGAGTGGGAGACTCTGATAGAGGAGCGTACAAATGGTTCTCTTTGATAGGAACTTATTATTGGGTCCTTTGTGATCCAAGACTTTGTTAGAAGAGATAATGCTTTATGGTGCTCATAGACTAAGTATTCCAAACAATTTTCTGACCATTTCTGAACCATGCCAATACGTAGGTAGCTAGTTCTCCTCCCTTTACAATCTTTCCCTTTGTGTGTTGCTTTTCCTTATTAGAATGCAAGCTAAAGTGCAAGGATGTTTTCCTTGATTTTAATTTTATCCTTAGAGCTTGGAAGTACTTAATAAATATTTTTTATCCATCCATCCATCCATCCATCCATCCATCCATCCATCCCTGTATACTGATGCTTTGAAATGAGGAGTTAGACTTGATGTTGTTATCTCATTTCTTGAACTTTTTTGTCCTTACAATTAGAAAATCTGAGCAAAGAAACTTACTTGAGTAGTGTGTTTCCCAATCTGATTAATCTATGAATTACCAGATTAGTGCTGGGAAATATACACCATATATCTTATGGTACAAATGTCATTTCTTTTTTAAAAAAAAAATTAGATTATAGATATCTTCTGTTTTTTTATACCACAATTTTTTTCTGAGAATCATCCCCTCATCTGAGCAGAAACCTTTCTTATAATAAAGAAAAATTATTAAGCAAAAGCAGATTACAAAATCCTATCATATTTGATAGAATATACACTTCACACTCATAGCACCTTTTGACTGAGAGTTAAATACTTTCATCATCTATTCTCCAGGACCAAGATTGATCATGGTGATTATTCTGGGTTTGGCTGACTCTTAATATTGTTTCCACTTACATTATTGTAACCATATTTGTCATTCTACTAATTGTTCCTACAGGTAATATAATAGTAGGTATGGTAGGAAATTTGGAGTCAGAAAGATTTGGTTTCTTGAATCCTACCTATTGTGCTATTTTAAAGTATATGACCTTGGAGAAATTATTTAACCTCTCTGAAACTCAGATTTTTCATCTATAAAACTGGTGTAAATAATAGCATTTGTCTTATGGGGTTGTTTTGAAAATCAAATAATATATTTTTGTAAAGTAATCTTTAAACCTTAAAATATTATATAAATATTGACTATTATTATATAAATTACTTCATTTCAGATGAAGTAATTCATTTAAAATCCCCATGTTTCTATGAATTCTTCATAGTCACAATTTGTTATATAACAACATATTACATTAGTAATACAATACAAATAATCATTTAATTCTTGTACCCAAATTTGTTCAACTACTCCTTAACTTATTGGTGCTTAATTTATTTCTAGTTTTGAGATATCAAAAAAGTGTTGGTATGAGCATGTATATACATACATGTGTGTAACATGCTTATATATATATATATATATATAAATGCATGTATATGTGTAGTGACATAATTGATTTTTGGAAGATTTGATTTTGGGGACTCTTGTAATGCTGGAATAGAATGGTCCAGAGAAGAACAAAGTAGTGATTGTTGTTCTGGAAGTTTATTTGAATGTATTATGATATTTTCTTCATTTAAGATTCCAATAAATTTTACTTTAAATCATCTTTTGGTAGAAGGACAGGTCTGAGTGCAGTAGGGAAAACTGTGCCAGCTTGTATCTCTCTTTCTAAGCTAGAAGTATCTTGGAAACTAGATCAGTGTGAAATTTAATAAAATTGCTTCTGGCAGACTTGTGCCTAAAACAGAGTACAGCATTAATATTTTTTTCAGCCATTCCAGATTGCTGTCAGAATGATTGGATCAATTAACAACTCTCCCAACAGTGCCTTAATGTTCCTGTCTTTCTATTATCCCTCCAAAATTGACTATTTCCATCTGTTACTATCTTTGACATTTGCTAAATGTTAAGTGAAACCTCAGAATTATTTTAATTTTTATCTCTGTAATTATTAATGATTTTGAGCATATTTTCATATGGTTGATGATAGTTTGCCCTTCTTTTGTAAACAATTCTTATTCTTTGATCATTTATCTACTAGAGAATAGCTTTTGCCCTCACATTTACTGCAGTTCCTTAAATGTCTCAAACATCAGACTTTTAGAAAAGATATTTGATACATTTTTTCCATTAGATAGTTTTCTTTTTATGTTAATTATATGTAATTAAAAATCTGCCAAATTTTATGTCCTCACATTCCTTTTTACATTTTGTGGACATTGTTTATTCAGTTAAGATTTCTTAGGCAGAATTCTAAAAGATACCTTCTTCCATTCTCCTCTAATTTTAAAATATTTTAAAATATTTAGGTTACATATTCATTTGGAACTTATTTTAGACTGTGGTATATAATGCTGTTTATAAGGATTTGATAAAAACTTGTAGAAACATTTCCCAGTTTTTCTACAAGTTCTTATCAAATCTTTCCTCCAAAAGTTTGTGTTCTTGAGATTATTGAACATTGGACATCTGTGATCTACCACCTTTGGATCTTCTTATCTATTCAAAAGGGTCTAGGTTAAAATTAGGTTTTACATTTTTAAATACAATAAAACTTTATTTGAAAATGCAAAAAAACATTCTTAGCTTGGGTATACAAAAACAGGCTATGAATTAACTACAATTTTTTGACTCCTGATCCAGTCTGTTCCACAAGTCACTTTTGTCATTGCACAGATAATATAGAAGATGTTGAGGATTTTTATCCATTTCTACTCATCTTATGAAGATTGTTGTGAATATGAATTGTATAACATCATTGAATGATACAAGATTCCACAAAAAATATGACTGTTCTAGTGTCACAATCCTGACCTTATTTGTTAGGAGAAATGCCTGTTATTAATTATTGTATATATAAACTATTGCTTTTTTATGTGCCATGAATGTGAATCCTAGGAGAGGACTTGAGTGTTGAATCTACATCCTGAGAAATCAGAGAAAAGACAGTTGGAGCAGAGAGAAGCACAAAATGCACATGGGTCTTAGTGCATGTATGTGTCTATGTGTATGTATATGTGTTTGTATATGTTATTCTGGGTCAGGTTTAACTCAGTAAATTTAGGTTTGGGGTTAGAAGAATACTAATGGGCCATTAAATGAAATTTAAAAGATGACTTCACTATTAAGAAAAAATAAAAATGATATAATTTCTAAGGTTAAATTCTAATAGAATATTATACTTCTCTGCCTCCATATTCACTAGAGCAATTAGTAACATTCAAAATTTGAGAAATCCTTCAGCATCAACTCCACATATGCTTGGCTATATATATTAGGAGGCAAGAAAGCCAAATGGTATGCCTATCCTCTTAAAAGCCCCCCATTCAAAAAAGCAGGCACCATATCTATACAATGGATTTAAATGAACATACTATTTTTTTTTTACACTGGACATTAAAACAACTAATCAAACCTGTTTAGTAATTATTTGCATTCAAATTAATTTAAACATATAAAATATATTTTTCAGTCACTCCTAATTCATGTCAGTACCCTTTGCATATTGAATATTAATCATCTCAATTTTATCAATTAACTGGTCTACTACTATGTTTCAGACACTGTAGTGAGGACTGGGATATAAAAAGAGATAAAAGTCAGAGCCCTTAAAGAGTTCACAAGCAAATGGAAAAGTCTGGTAGAAGAATTAGAATTTGGTGAGTATTTCAGCAGGTTTAAAAGTTTTGAAACATTAAGGAAAAAAAAGATTAGCCTTGTGGGATCCTTGTTGATAGAAGCATAGGGAGGTCAGATCAGGCTCTGGAACCCTGGTTGTTTAAGCCTCATAGTCCAACAGAAAATGATAGAATAAAATCTTTATCTGATAAGTCTCAAAGGTAGAGGTAGGAAATTGCAGGTCTTTAAGGAAACAGGAAATATAGAAGTGAAATTGTCATGTTGTGTCATTTAAAATAATATGAATTTGTAGGTGATGATCTTTTTTCTTTTAAAGTGCTGAATAGTGGCAAGAATTTAATTTAGAATTAGAACTTAATTAGAAATTAAATTGTTACCATTGGTGATTATGAATCCAGATGTGATTTGATTTAAGCTAAAATCTGTCCTGAAGGAAATAAGAACTGGGTTTGAGAGTACTTTTCCTATCAGGATTATTATGGGAAATTAGAAACAAGCATGAAAAAATATGTTATTTGGTACTAACAAATTTAGTTCTTGTAAGTCCTCAAGAAAGTTCTATTTGTCTCAGTTTACTGCTCTGCAAGGAAATAATAATAGAACCCACCTCTCAGAGATGTTGGCTAATCTTAATCACTGAATGGGTATTGCCTCAGTCAAAATGAAACCTGTTAAAGATCATGTTTCTCATTGCAACCAGGGCCATTTCCAGGTGTACTGCTCTCTATCTTGCCACTGAACCCAGATGACTCTGGAGGAGAAAATCAGGCTGGTGATCTTGCACAGCCCTCCCTTACTTAAATCCAATTCACTTTCAGTTCATGATATCCAAGCCTTGGTTCTTTTTGAGAACAAGGAACAAACAATAACAACAACAATAGAACAAGCATTGAACCTAGACTCAGGAAAGCCTGGATTTTTAAATCCCAGATCTGTCCCAGTTACATGATCTTGGACCCAAACCTCTCAGGGGTCTTGGTTCATTCATGTATAAAATGGAGATACAAACACTTGAAATATCATTAGGTCATAGACTTGGAGTAATAGGGGCTATTAATAGCCACAACACCCCCTCATTTTATACTTGAGGAAATTTAAGCCTTGGGATAATCGAATCAACTTAATCAAATTTACAGAGGTAGGAATTAAGGGTCAAAACTGGGATTTGGACCTAGTTTTTTTTTAACTCCAAATCTAGTGCTTTTTCCATTTCTCATTCCTCTTTCAAGAACTGTGAGAATGTTGTGTTGTAAAACTTACATTATTTAATCATAATAGGTGAAGAGAAATTGTTTCAAAAACTAAACAGAGGAGTTTTAAAAACTAAACTAAAAGAAGCAAGAAGCAAATTACTGGAGTTGGTTGAGTAGGAGAGTTACATAGTCAGATCTGTGCTTAAGAAAAAATATTTTAACTATTGTGTGTAGAATGTTAAGAGAGCTGAGGCAGGGAGACCAAGAGAGAGGCTGCTAAAATCATCTTTTGAGGAGTGGATGAGTGGAGAGAAGAGGCTGGATGCTAGAGATAGTAGGATTTGACAATTTCATCTGTAGGGTGTAGGAGAAAGGAGTCCCAAATAACAACACTGACCCATTAGTATTTGCTCTACGTTAATGGGGGTGGAGGAGAGGGTGGTGGATTTTTGGTAACTACTGTTCTGCTATGCCATCCTAGGAAGTGCCTTTGCTTTGAGCAAATTGTGTCCACAGGCTGATTATTAAAGGAAAGAGCACAAGCAAGAACTTCTGATTCATTCTTTTAAAAATGTGAACCTACAATCACCTTTGAACTAGATAGGTAACCATCTCTCTAGGGACTCAAACTGCAACCTGTGAATTTGAAGTTGGTAGAGGTTGTTGGGTGGGAATATAATAAAAACAATATTAAACAATTATCCCTCCTTTCCTTCTTCCTTCTCTTTCCCCCTCTCTCTTTCTCTTTGTCTCAATCTCTGTCTGTCTCTACTCTTTCTTTCTGTCTTACCTTCTCAGTCTTTCTGTCTGTGTCTGTGTCTGTGTCTCTTTCTCTGTGTCTCTGTCTGTCTGTCTGTCTCTCTCCCAAGCTGGAAATTTCAGGATCCACTTGCAGTTCTAATCCTACTCTGAGCCTATATATTGCCTTGGTTGGAAGCATTATGGCTTGATTTTCTAATCTGCATGAGAGCTTTGACCTATATTGACCTATATCTGGACTGGTTTCCCTACCCTCTTTAGATCACCTGGGGGCCTCCTCCTCCCCTTGCTTTCAGGGGCTCACCATATTAATGCCAAACAGTGAAAATACTTGATTAACTTTGCCCAGGGCAGCAGAATTCCTGAGCTCAAGAGATCTACCAGCCTTAGCCTACTTGATACCACTGATAACAAATGTGTATCACCACACCCAGTTTGCTCTCATTTTTAAAGTTAACTCACCAAATAAAGTCCCTCATTTTACCTCTAGATCTATGCTGTTAAAGAGAAAAATGACCACTGTACTGTATTTCCACTTGTCCCTTTCCCTTCTCCCCCAAACAAGTCTAAAAAGGATAGACATTTATATGTATGTTAAAGTTTGCAAAGCACTTTACATATATCATCTCATTTGACCTGTATAATAGTTGTTCAGTCATGTCCAACGTTTCATCACTGAATTTGGAGTTTTCTTAGTAAAGATAAACATTTCCTTCTATAACTCATTTTACAGATGAAGAATTGAGGCAACAGAATTATATGACTTACCCCGTAACACATTAGTGTTTCTTAAAGTAAGTAAAGTAAAATCACTTAAACACATTAGTGTTACTTAAAGTGTCTGAGGCTGCATTTGACCTTGTGAAGATGAGTCTTCTCATTCCTCATGAGTGTTCTATCTACTGTATCATGTAGTTGTCCTATAAAGTGACAACCTTCTCCCTCTCCTAATAACAATAGGACTAAAGTGTTAAAGCTTAAAACAGCACTAAAACTTTTGGGATGCTGAATTTAGGTACCTGAAATTTGGTTTTTGGCTCACAACAGCACTGAGACTTTTGGGGTACTGTATTTAGGTTCCTGAAATTTGGCTTTTGGCTCACAACAACACTGGGACTTTTGGGACGCTGTCTTTGGGTCCCTGGAATTTGATTTTTGGCTCACAACAACACTTAGACTTTTGGGACACTGAATTTGGGTTCCTGAAATTTGATTATTGGCTCACAACAACACTTAAACTTTGGGGTTGCTGTCTTTGGGTTCCTGAAATTAGATTTTTGGCTCATCATAGGTGTATCTCATTCCTGTGCTTGAGTAACTTCAGAATAAGGAAGAAAAGTATCTTTGAGCCTTCTCACACTTGTTAGTAGAGACCCAATGGTGCTTAGCCTAAACAATGAGCCAGAAACATGCTTGCCTTTTTCCTCATTTTATCTAGTGAAGTTTGTAATTCACCAAATGAGCCATTTGCCAGGACTAGAGAGTTACATTTTTCTTGCTTTTATTTTCTCATTAGGTTGCCTTGGGATACCACCTCTGACAGTGAAACCTTGTTAGCAATTCTAAATTGCAAAATGTCTGGACAGCGTCTTGCTGACAGAGTTTATGGCTACAGTGAGTACCTTCCTGAGAAGACAGGACCCAAATGCTCTTTCATTGTTGGCACTACCCCTAGGTCCCCCCAAGAAAAAAAAGAAAGAAAGAAAACAACTGTAGGTCATACAGTCCTTCCAATGCTGTCTTAGTCAATTAACATCTTGGTGTATTAAGGAAATTCCCAGTTGGAACAGATAGGCATTATTAAAACAAAACATAAGCTATGCTCCTGCATGTAAAAATTCAAGATATACACCAGAGAGGCTGGATGTGAACAGGATTTTAACTACTGCAAACTGAAGGTTGTTTGGTATGTCACTAGAAAAGGCAATTTCCCCTAAAGCAATGGATCTTAATCTTGTCTTTGTATCAGCACCTAGAGGTTTCTTTTGGTCCTATACTCCCTTAAAAAGGAAAAGAAAAGAAAAGGTTTAGAACAGTTGGTCTCAGATCTGGAATTGTTTTGAAGAGAAAAAAGTGCTGATGTGGGGAAGGGAACAGTTTGAAGGGAACCATCAGTTTTCCAGAGTCAGGAAGTTAGGACTAGAAGTTGAAAATTGACCTTGCTCAGTGAGGGTCCAGAGAGAAGGCTAAATATGAGATCAGAGGGATGCAGAGAATGGATGACAAAATATTATGCAAGCAGGAATATTGTTGCAACCTGGGATACTGCAGAAAGAATAAGAAAATTGCCCAGCACATAGCCAACTTCCAGGAGGAGCTGTCCATTGACCCTCCTTCACCTCATTTTGAGCATTACAGTGTTTTACACTAAACTCAAGTTTGACCAATAATCTTAATGTCCAAATAAACTGACCACACTGAACTAGTCTGTCTCCTCCACCCACTAGTTCCCCCAGTAGTGACAGCTATGAAGAAACAACTGACAGTAAACTGTTGTTATCATTTAACATTTATTGAATGTCAACAGCCTGCTAGGTCCTGTAGGAAAACAAGAAATCAAAGAGATGGGGCTTGATAAGTTTACAACCTCAGTGGGACAGAAGGGTCTTTACAATAAGCCAGGAAAAGAGGCAGGGCAAAAACAGCACAAAAAATCTGTCTTTGTTGTTCTCTGAAAGAGGATCCCTACCCCTCCCTCCCCATAGCTATCTCATATCAGAGACCTGTCCCCTCTGGAAACCTAGACTATTTAGAACCAAGAATCCTTATAATCATTATCACTTTCTTCCCATCCCCAGTTCCACCTTGAAGGCTGTTCCCCAATTAATACAATTAACAAGTTATCAGGACATGTTTATTATGGTTGACACAATGTAGCCAATTTCTAGAGCAGCTAAGAAAGGAAAAATAAATGACAATTCATCCAGTGTCATGACCGAATAAGAAATACATTTAGTCACAATAGAAGTTGGTATTGTTTTTGTTGTTAACTCATGTCCTGCTCTTTGTGACCTTATCTGGGGTTTTCTTGGCAAAGATATTAGAGTGATTTGCCATTTCCTTCTCCAGATCATTTTATAGATGAGGAAACTAAGGCAAATAGGGTAAAGTGACTTGCCTAGGGTCACACAGCTAGTGAGTGTCTGAGGCTAGATTTGAATTTAGGTAGGAATTATTTTTCCCTGTGTGGATTGCTAGGCTAGCTACCTTTATTCTTAGTCCTATACCTTCCTACTACATCAAATTCAATTCAGGAAACTTTTTTTTTTTCCCGCTGGAATTTATTCTGTTCAAGGTACTGTGTTAAGCATTGGGAATAGAATGGCAAAAATCAAATGGTCCCTGCTTTAAAGAGGTTATATTCTATTAATAAAAAATTCCCAGCTCAACTCATTTTTCACCTTGCTCTATCTCTTTTCCACCTAGGAATGATTTTTATTTTGAGACTTACACACTGGTGAGACTCTGCCTAAGATCATTTTGTTGAGGACCTCCAGCCATACTGCTCACTTCATGTCCAGACTAATTTAATTCATTCTCTGAACTGTTCCACCTTCCCACCAGCTTCCTCCCAGCTCCTCCACCCATGTGTGACCTGTGAGTTCTGCCTGGACAGATTGACTTTGAGATGCTGATGGTACTGTTATGGGAGAAATATCTCCTGAGTTCATGTGATGTTACTGAATAAATATACTGAAATGCAGAAATAATAAAGGTAAAAACTTGAGTTTTATTCTGCTTAAGCATAGGTTCCAGAGATAGAAAGATATCACTGAACTAGTATTAGGATTCTAAAAAGGCTTTTTTGTAGACAAAATGGAGAGACAGAGAAATACTTTTTGACACAGAATATATCCACTTAGGGCATAAAAGTTGAACAAATTTAGTTAAAACAATCATAATCTCAGGAAACAGATCTAGTTAAGGACCCAATAGGTAAACTAAATCAGATTACAGATTGATATAATTATAAAATTCATAATGGCTTATTGAGAACGGATATTTACATGCCTCAAGGATAATAAAGTTTTTCCATCAATAAAACAAGATAAATTAGAAGCCGGACATTCTTTTGATCTTCTTATTTGAGGAATGCTATCCTGTGGAACAGGTTTCAGCCAGCTCAATAACCTCCAAACTAGGAAATGGTCCTGACACCCCCTCAAATCATAAAAGTCAATGAGAGGAAATAAAATTAAAGTTCTCATAATAGCACATTCATGTGATGTTGTAGGCAATCTGTGATTGGAGGAGAGAATTTAGGGCAAGATGTCTGTAGCCATTTTAAATTCAACTTGTCCAAAATGGAAATGATTTTCTTTCTCCCTTAAAATTCCCCTCCTGCAAATAATTTTATTTCCCTGGAGGAAACTACTCTCTTTCCAGTTATTCATATTTATAAAAGTACAGATATGCTTTATTCTTCCTCATTTCCCACCTCTTAGCAACTCAATCAGTAGCCAAATCTTGTCTCTCTTGCCTTCACAACATCTTTCATACTCATCTCCTTCTCTCCAGTTCCAAACTTCGAACCCAGTTTAGAACCACTTCACTTGCCTGGACTAGTGCAATATGCTCCTAAGATTTCTAGTCTCTTTCCAATCAATCCTCCACAGAACTGCCAAAATAATCTTCTTCAGGCACATCTCTGGCAATGCCATTCTCTTGCTTGAAAGCTATCCCCCTAACTTGCAATTTCATCCCTTGCCTCCAAATCTAGAATGACCAACCTCCTAATTTTCATCTAGTAATATCCTTGTCTCCTTTTAAGGACAAGGTCAGGTGAGACTTACTTCTCAGATATGCCCAGTTACCAATGCGCTCTCTCTCTCTCTCTCTCTCTCTCTCTCTCTCTCTCTCTCT
>JAJPUD010000232.1:51911-77651 GCA_023553655.1 Myrmecobius fasciatus | reverse complement strand
TTTCTCCCTCTCTCTTTCTCTCTTTCTCTTTTTCTCTCTCTTCAATTAATTTTTATTTATTTTTCTATGCACATACAATTCTAGAATCAAAAGCTTAAAGGGACTTTAGGAATTTGTCTAGATTGTGATAGTGCAATGTGAGGGTAGGATTTTTTTCTTTACATCCTGGGCATAATCGCTGACACCTAGTAATTGCTTAATAGAAGTTTGTGTAGTTAATTATCACATTCTCACATATATTATAATTATTTGTATTCTTATTTCTTCCCTTCCCCATTTGATAATAAACTTAAGATCGAATCTATATTGTCTCTCTCTTTGTATCTCCTAGCATATAATGAGTATTTGGTAATTCCTTGTTCAATTGAATTGGATTTTAACAATGGGAGAAAGGGCAACTCAGAAGACACTAAAGCAAATACATAGAAAGAGAAAATTAGGGACATGTTTGGGAATGAGTAATTCCATGGCAAGAGAAAAAGTCATTATCAATGTCAATGTGGCCAGAATTTTAGCAGGAGGTAGTATTTTTCTAGTTGGTAGGATCTAGAGGTAGGAAAGGCTATTGAAGAGTATGCCAGAGCCAAAGGAATGGGCAAACAGAAAAATCATGATGCTAGTCAGGTCATTATAATAGATTGCTAAGAAAAGCACCAAAAAATCCCTCAATGGCAATGTGAAAAAAATCAGAGCTCTGAAAACCAGAAAAACTGATTCCATGGCACTCAAACAAACCATCATATATGAAGAAACCCCTTTCAATGGTTTTCTTTTGAAGGACAGTCAAGAGATTTCAGCTGTGTGTACTTTTGCTTCTTAAAAGAGGTGCCCTGGTGGCACCAGCCACACTGGAAAAATAGGCTGGGAACAAATCATAGAAGGATTTGAATATAAAGTAAAAAAAATTGGTATCTCTCTGATTGATAATACAATATATATGTTGTATGTATATGTACATCTGCTTTTTAGAGGTTTTAGAAACCCAGAGTTTTTATTTACCAAAACATATAAAACTGTGCACTAACTTCTCTCTTATTTTCCAGATTCATCCTTTCAGTTTTTATTTAATCAATATTTATTTTGTTATAATTACAAATTGGCATTAATTGAACATCCCAATATTTTTTTTAAATATGTGAAAAAGTCCAGGCATTTTTTCTTGTTACTAAAAGACACAGAATTTCTTTTTAAAAAGAGAAATAACTCCTTGGCACAGCTTTCAAGATAAATGGTTAAACAAATATGCAGACATTTTTGTGGGATAGTATTTCAGGGATGATAATTTTTAACTTTTAACTTTTACTTTTCAAATTTCTGTCCTTGTGGTAAAGGAGCAGATGAGAGCAGGCAATAATGAATGGAAAAAGCACTAAGAATATCCATTTCCATGTAAGCTGAAGTTTTGCAGAATGGCCCAGGGAAAGAGACATCCCTTTGGAAACTGTCTTCTGAGAGGGTATTTAAGATGAAAACAATGGCTGAAATAAATTCCTAAGAATTTCTGCCTTAAAAAAACTGAGCAACATTTTTTTCCCTTTTTGATCTGTTTTTTCTTGTGCAGTATGATAATTGTGGAAATATTTATAGAAGAATTACACGTTTGACATATATTGGATTACTTGCCATCTAGGGGAGAAATAAGGAGAAGGGAGGGAGAAAAAAAATTGGAACACAAGGTTTTGCAAGGTTGAATGCTGTAAGCTATTTATGCATATATTTTGAAAATAAAAAGCTTTAAAGAAGAAATGGAGCAAAAATGAATGAATGAATGAGTAAAAACTGAGCAAAACAGAAATTTTGGGAGAGTCCTTGTTGACCTGCATCTTAGATAGCTATAATAGTTGCTGTGACTATATTATTTTTGTTTATCTTTCATTCTTGAAGAGGATCATGACATTGAGAAGGTGATAGCAAGAGCTGCAGTGAACTGGATTTAAGTGAGGCAAGGCTTTACAATCTTACTAACCTCACTTCCTCCCCCATATCTGGATCCAGTGGTCAGATATAAAACAGATAACTAGAGATAGGCCTGGATGCAGTGGGAGACCTTGGTATTTTTAAGCTTATTTTTTAAACAAGTTCTGTTTGTCTGAGGCAATTCCCATTCAGTAAACAAGGCTAAGTAAGAAATTAGGTAAAGAATGGCTTCTTTTACCTAATCAAAAAAAAATCAGTCTGGGAGGGAAAGACCTTCAGAATTTCCAGACAAAACAGAAACAATGGCTGTTTACACCCACTCTCAGCTAAAAGAGCCCAAACAATGACCAAATGAGACATGACTGGGATCAAATGAGACATAGGATGGTCAATCACTTCTGATCACA
The DNA here is from genome assembly GCA_023553655.1 of Myrmecobius fasciatus. Classification (NCBI taxonomy): domain Eukaryota; kingdom Metazoa; phylum Chordata; class Mammalia; order Dasyuromorphia; family Myrmecobiidae; genus Myrmecobius; species Myrmecobius fasciatus. Next base: position 75,327 of record JAJPUD010000232.1, on the reverse strand, counting down.
GAGTGATCAGGATTTAGGGCATGGTCTTTAAAAAGGAAATCTAGCCTGTAAATCCCAAGTAGGGATTTACTTGTGAGGTTTCAGCAATCAAAATTTATATTTCTTTGGGCAGAATACCCATAGGTAAGGGTATGATTCCTATGTGGACATTGTGATTGAATTACAGCTGAAATGACTTTTTTTCACAGGATAATTCCCTACCCCCACTTCCAGGGGATTTTGTGCCTACAATTCACAAAGCTGACACCAGATGGCAGTTACATCATATTTGATTATGTATCCAGTTAACAAGGACTCAATGTCTTTCAACATTGATAACTGAAAAATATGATAAGCAAGGAATTAACCAGTTGGTTTGCCTTTTTTTGCCCCCATTTCTATTAAAGGAAACTAATCTTATCCTAATGATATTCTGATCAAGGAAGATAATAACCTATATTAATGTGTGTATGCATATACACATTATACATACATACATGTATATACACATACACATGTATATATACACACATAATTACTATATATACATGTATGTGTATGACTATCTATCTATATCTATGTCTGTCTGTCTATCTATCTGTCCATCTATCTAGGCAAACCAGGCAGAGGGTGCAATGGATACATAGAAAGACCTGAATTTGACCCCGTTTGCCTCAATTTCCAGATCCATAAAAAGAGCTGGGAAAGGAAAAAGCAAAACACTTTGGTATCTTTGCCAAAAAACTCCAAGTCGTGAAGAGTCTGATGTGATTTACATGACTGAACAAAAAAAGAGTTAGACCACATCTGGAATTGATGTGTCCATTTTGGGTTAAATTTCAAAAGGGATATTGACAGGCAGAATGTTTTCTATGGAAAGCCAATCAAAATGCTGAAAGATCTAGGTACTAAGGAACTAAGTCCTTGAAAAGGCCAAATCTTGTTTCAATTAAAGCAACAATAAAAACAGTAATAATCACATGTTTTGAATATAACAAAACAGGGAAATATTTTTAATATGCATATAGCATTAATTTTCTTTTGAGTCTATCTTGTTAACATGATATCCAATGGAACTTTGGAAAACTCAGGAATATTTAGGATTATGAGTAATTACACTGGCATTCTAATATCATATAATTATCTGAGGTATTTAAGAAGTGCTGGGAGCATGCTGGGAGTCAAGGACCCTGCATGGAATGACAAGGTCTCCACAGGGCCTGACCCCCACCCATGTGTGCAAGGCACCATGAGCATGCTGGGAGCCAAGGACCCTGCATGGAATGACAAGGTCTCCACAGGGTCTTGACCCTCATGTGCAAGGCAACATGAAGAAGCCTACAGAACTAAGCATTCAGGGATACATTTGGTTAATGATTATCTGCTTAATTTCTGTCCTAGGAGTTCTTAGCATAGCTGTATGTATATACCCATCCATCACAATGAGGTGAGCACGAAGCCCTTCACCCCCAAAAAAGCCCCTTTGTATTTTCTGCCTAAACATGAAAGGTTTCTTTACTAGTGAAGCATTAAACAAACTTAGAGACTGGGAAACTTGGGAAATTGATAGTATTCCCCAAAAACTCCAAAAGAAATCTCCAGTTACTCCCTCTTGTTTGAAACAATTCCAAATTCAATCAACCTGGTCCTTCTCTCCCCTATACAGAGCTTACATAAATAATGATATGATGAAAAGAACAGTAAACATCAGTGATAGATGGACATATTGGTAGCAAGTAAGTCATGGGAAACAAGTAAGAGAAGTAGGCCATTGCATGGTTTACTGACCCCTACACAAAAACAAGCTATTGTATGAGTGATTAATAAATGGGCTGAGGGAAATAAGCTCTTGAGAAAAAAAAATGTTTCTATTCTAAAAAATCTTATGACCATGTTAAAAATTAAAAAGTATTGTATAAGTCTTGGAATAAGTAAATGTGACATTTTTAGAGAAGCTCATGTTCTGCCAGATATGATGTAATGACCACAAGGTACATTTACCTTTAGTTAAAGTTTCACTATTGTTATATTGTTTGATGAATTTACTCTGTACGTTCTTTTTTTTTTCTAAGAAGCATTGCACCTGGGGTCCTGGGAATTTCTGGGCTCCAAGAAAATTTTGTAATCCTAGCCAAATAATTGTCCTATCTCTAATGAACCCTAACTTTGTAAGACTATAAAAATCACAAGCCTTCTTGAATAATTTGAACAAGCTTTTTCCAATAAATCGAACTTGATGACCACACCATAGAGTATGCAGTCTCTTGTTCCCCTTCGCTGACTCCAACCCTCTATTCAAGAATCTAGTTCCCTGCAGAGGCTGCACCTCCGCAAAGCAGAAGGAAGGGAAATTATTATTTTGGTGGATGTTATATTAGAAGACATTTTATTGCCTTTGGGGAGGATTGATTTATAAGTAGAGAAAATTGACCAAAATATGAATCTTTTGGTCCCAGGGAAGGACACAGCTGGAACTATGTGGAAAACCAAAGTCTTCCCTTTTATAAGTGATAGGATGATAACTTTATAGCTAGAAGGGATCTTGGAGTATTTTGGTTGCTCTACTGTTAAGGCAAGTGAGTTTGACTATATGTTTCACTGCCCACTTAGGAATCCTGTCTTATGGACAGACTTGCTTGAAACCCAAGAGAAGGTCCATCTATGATAATATGGCAATTAAGATATCTGACATTTTTGTCCTTTCCCTCTATGGTTTCTTTTGAGAGCTCCAGATGTTACACATTGGGAAACTTGCCCATTTGTTAATGGGCTGATTCATCTATGACTGATAGAGTATATTTAACATTAGGGAAAAAAACCTTTAGATAAACAGTAAAGTGAATTTCCTTTAAAAATTATGAAATACTTTTTTGACTTCAAAATAATAAAAGTAATTTTTTGAAACTCATTAAGTTAATAGGCATGGGATCTAAAAATAAAATTAATTTTAAGAAGCATTGAGTCAAAATAGCTTCTATTATTATCTTAATTGTTTTTAAACTCACTGAGGATTTGTTTCTAATTAACTTATCTGTTTTTTAATCTCCCCTAAGATTTTCCCCCTGTATTTGAGCAGTTCCAGCTAAAAATAGAATAGTGGGCTTTAATATGAATAAAATGTTTAAAAAAGAGTATTGGACTAGAATTGGAAGATTTAGGTTCAAGTCCTTGCTCTGAAATCAACTTGTGATGTGACTTTGGGAAGTCATTTTACTTCAGTAGAGCTAATTGTCCTTATTTGTAAAATAAGAGGGTCTGTTTCCCCCCTAAAATCTACTAATCTCTGATTCTATGAAGTTGATTTTGTTTCTTAGGCAAAAGTCCCCAAATTCCAAAATCTGGATTAAAATTCTAGGCTTGCTCATAAACAAGATGGTTCCAGATGATCTAAAATTCAGCCTTAATTGTTGAATGCTTCCAGAACCACATCTAAGTATTCAGGTTAAGTGTAGCTTCCACTTTGTTTCCCTGAAGTTCAGGAGATAACCAATTTATTATAGGGGGTTACTAATTAAAATTTGGACAATGGGGGATGGAGAAGCAATGACTAAAACAGAATAAAATTTAATGTTAATTCAAACATTCAGAAGGACAATGGGTAGTTGATGAGCCTTTTCTAGCTGTTTTCTTTTTAGAAATTATCCTCCCTGCTATCTGAGAGATAACATTTCAGTATTGAAAGATGGGCTTCATGATTCCCCTTTCTCACCTGTCAAAGGACTGACATTATCCATGTACTGCCAGTTCCAAAGACATCTCTACAAGTGAAAGCTGTCCTTCACCCAAGACTCACTTGTCTTCCCAAGAGCCATTGTTTCATGTACTCTGAAAGGGAAACGTTTGTTATTAAATGACATTGTCATCCTGAAATAGTGAAATGTCTCCAATTGGGACATAGAGTGATTCCTGAATAATCAGTACTGAGATCTAAAACTTTAGTAAATAAATCTGCCTACAGCTCAGAAAGTTTATGGGTCTTGCCCACAGTCATGTACCTAGTAACTGTTAACAGTAAGATTTTAACTCTACTTGTATCTTCCTGATGCCAAGTAGCATTCTCTGTGGTTTTTATTGTTGTTCTTGTTATTATTTTTATTGGGACCTGTTATTTCTTCAAGGTGAGGAATACCTGTGTAGAGATTCCTTCCACTGAAGTAAATTGGGGACTTTTTGGTAGAATCTTAGAGAATGTCTTGGGATGCTGAAAATTTAAATGACTTGTTCATGATCATATAGCCAGTAACAATCTGAGGCAAGACTCAGACCCAAGTCTTCCTAAAACCAAGTCCATTATCCATTATCTTCTTTTTTTGTAGTTGTTCAGTTGGTTCAATCATGCCCAGCTCTTTGTGACCCCATTTGGAATTTTCCTGGCAAAGACACTTCTCTGACTCATTTTACAGTGAGAAACTGAGGCAAGCAGGGATAAGAGGCTTCCTCAGGGTCACACACCTAGTAAGTATCTGAGGTAGGATTTGAACTTAGGTTTTCCTGACTTCGTCTTTGGTGCTCTATCCACTGCACCATCCTAGTTTTTCCTTCACTGTCTTTTTATCCATGCTTAATAACTTCTCTGTTTTGTCTCTCTCCTTTCAATTCATCCCCAAATAGTCATCCAATTGATACAACTAAAGCATGGATCTGAATATGTCATTGCCCTATTCAAAAAGCTCCAGTGTCTCATGTATCTCTAAAATAAAAATAGAAATCCTCTAACATTGGAAGCCCTTTACATTTGGACACTGCCACTTTTCCCACACATTACATACCTTATATTCCATTCAAATTGGACTACTTGTTTCTCCTTATTTGTGATATTCTATCTATTGTACCAATTGTCTTCATGATTTGTATATTTACCTCTTAAAATTCCTATTTTCTTTCAAAATTCAGTCCAAATCCTGCATCCTATAGTAGACTCCCAATCTCTCAGAGTTATTTTGTATTTACTTCTTATATATTGTTAGTTCACTTATCACTACCCATGCTATTTGCTCTGGCAGAATATAAATTCTTTGAGGACTAGAACTGTTTGATTTTTATCTTTGAATGCCTAGTACATAGTAAGTGCTTAATAAATGCTTGTTAATCAATTGATTGATTATACCTCATGAATTCTTGATCTCTGAAGATTCCTTAGTACAGTTAAAGCATTTTACATTTACATATTTTAAAATCTTGAAAAAATTTAGTATTTATATATATATACATATGTATATATATACATATGTATATGATCATATATATATACATATATGTATATGTATATATATAATGGGACATATATATATCCCATTGGTATATTCATGGAATGCTTCCATTCCCACTATCTCTCACTCATTTCTATCAATATACAATTCCCAGAACATTTTAGTATGCTAAATAATAAAGAGTAATATAGTAAAGGAATGAATGAATAAATAAGAATAATTCCAAGAGGCAGGAAAAATAAAGGATAGACAAAGAAACAAAGACATATGAGTTTTAGTTTCTGATTATTGCCTTACTAGTATCATTTTATACTTGAGTATCCTTAATTATGGCCTATAGAGGGTGAGCAGTAGTGTTTGCCATCCCTCCAAAATTTCCTATTTCTAATAGTTAGTGGATATTTTTTAGAAATCCTATAAATCTAGTATTATTTTTGAAAGATGCTTTAGGAGGATAATTTTAAAGCCAATTTTAATTTTTTTTAAATTAAAAAAAGACCTCTAAGAAGAAAAAATGAGGAAAATGGTAAATCTATTTATGATTTTCTCTAAATATAAGATTTAAAAAGAGGTGAAAATACAGAAATAGTTCTGGGCCAGATCCCACCAGGACATCTAGACAATGATTGCTCATTGGATTTGGGAAGAAAATTAGGTCTCCCAGGTCATAAAGGCAGTGCTGACAGCAAAAAGTGCCACAGGGCATGAAATACCATCCTAGTGACCTCCAACAGTCATGGTAAATCCCAAAGTGCTTTACCAATAAGAATCTTGGTTGCTTCAATCTGTATTTAATACCTGATATGTTTCCATCCAAGGAATTTTCTGATTTTATCGCTTTAATCTATACAGAACTCTGCTCCTTCTGGAGGAAGTTAACTTCCCTGGAGACAACCAATTATATTTAGGGATAACTTTTTTTTCTAGGGTTTTAGGGAAAACTCTGAAGGACTGTTTGTTTGTTTGTTTGTTTTTTAGCACTGTCATAGACATCTATCTGATATGCTCCACATCAGTAGTATCAAAGTTAAATAGATACAGACCACATAGTAACTTGGAAAATCAAAAATTAATATTATCTATGTTATATTTTTATTTGTTATTAAACATTTCCCAATTACATTTTACACTGGCTGAGGGCACTAGAGACTGTTAGAGGCCATGGCCTTGCTTCATGGTCTGCTATTCATTATCAATCAACTAGGTGACATCAATTAGGTCTTATAAGAGTCTTTTCTGAGAAGGTATAGCAAGAAGAGTTATAAGACAAGTCTCTTAAATAACAAACTATGGAGGGAGTTCACTCTTCCCTCACAAATTCACAAGACCTTAAAGGAAAAAGGAATCACATTTAAAAAACAAAGAGTCAGGCACATGAATAGCTAACACAGAAGCTTAGAGAGACCTCTAATCTCCTAGCCCAGGGAATACTTTTCTATCTTTTGTGGAGACCTTAATGAGTTCACCTTAGATGTATCATTATACTCTGCTCCAAGGATTGTTACCTTTCTAGGATCCATATATGTATATATTCTCAAAGTCAGCTAATGGTTTCTCTGTGTGTTAAGTATGTATGGTCCAGATTTGTGACTTCATCAGTCACAAACTTTTAGGAATTACCTCTTTTGATATAATTTGCATTCTTGAAGAGTTGGGAACTAAGAGGCTAAGTGATTTGCCTATACTTGCATAGCTATTATTTATCAGAAGAAAATCTTGTTTTTATTAAAACTTTTTAATTTTCAAAGATATGCATGGATAATTTTTCAACATTAACCCTTACAAAACCTTGTATTCCAATTTCTCCCCCTTCCTCCCACCCCTACCCTAGATAGCAAGTAATCAAATATATGTTAAACATGTTGAAATATATGTTAAATTCAATATATGCATACATATTTATACAATTATCTTGCTGAACAAGAAAAATCAAATCAAAAAGGAAAAAAATGAGAAGGAAAATAAAATGCAAGCAATAGCAAAACGAGTGAAAATGCCATGTTGTGATCCATACTCAGTTCCCACAGGTCTCTCTCTCTGGGTATAGATGGCTCTCTTCATCACAAGATCATTGGAACTGGTCTCAATCATCTCATTGTTGAAAAGAACCATGTTCATCAGAATTGATCATCATATAATCTTATTGTTGCTGTGTGCAACGATCTCCTAGTTCTGCTCATTTCAGTTAGCATCAGTTCATGTAAGTATCTCTAGGCCTCTCTGAAATCATCCTACTGATAGTTTTTTATAGAACAATAATATTCCATAACATTAATATACCATAACTTATTTAGCCATTCTCCAACTGATGGACATCCACTCAGTTTCCAGTAGGAAGATCTTTTTTGACTCCAAGGTTAATCTTTGTCCACCATGTATGAGTAATTTATAATTTTAATTTTCAGATAAAGTGACAAACTTTTATTTTTATTTTTTTATTAAAGCTTTTTATTTTCCAAACATATACATGGGTAATTTTTCAACACTGATCCTTGCATAGCCTTGTGTTTCAAAATTTCCCCTCCTTCCCTCATCCCCTCCCCTAGATGGCAAATAATCCAATATATGTAATACATGTTAAAATATATGTTAAATCCAATATATGTAAACATATTTGTGTAATTATCTTGCTACACAAGAAAGATCAGATCAAAAAGGCAAGAAAATTAATAAGAAAACAAAATGCAAATGAAAAACAACAAAAAGAGTGAGAATGTTATGTTATGATCCACACTTAGTTCCTGCAGTCCTCACTTTGAATGTGGATGGCTCTTTTCATCACAAGATCATTGAAACTGGCCTCAAACATCTCATTGTTGAAAGAGTCATGTCCATCAGAATTGATTGTCATACAATATTGTTGTTGCCGTGTACAATGATATCCTGGTTCTGTTCATTTCACTCAGCATCAGTTCATGTAGGTCTCTCCAGGCCTTTCTGAAATCATCTTGTTGGTTGTTTCTTACAGAACAATAATATTGCATAACATTCATATACCATCATTTATTCAGCCATTCTCCAATTGATGGGCATCCATTCAGTTTCCAGTTTTTTGTCTCTACCAAAAGAGCAGCCATAAATATTTTTGCATATGTGGGTTCCTTTCCTTCCTTTAAGATCTCTTTGGGATATAAGCCCAATAGAAACATTGCTGGGTCACAGTTTGATAACTTTTTGAGCATAGTTCCAGATTGCTCTCCAGAATGGTTGGATCTGTTCAAATTCCACCAACAATGTTTCAGTGTCCCAGTTTTCCCACATCCCCTCCAACATTCATCATTATCATTTTAGCCAATCTGACAGGTGTGTAGTGGTACCTCAGAGTTGGTGACAAACTTTTAGTAACAAGTCATAATTCAGACATAATTCAGCTAGGTGGCATAGGAGATGGAGCATTGAACTTGGAATCAAGAAAACTCATCTTCATGAGTTCAAATCCAGCGGGTGTGACCTTGGGCAAGTCATTTATCCCTGTTTGTCTCAGTTTCTCATTTGTAAAATGAGCTGGAAAAAAACTGGTGAACCACTCCAGTAAAATTGACAAGAAAACTCCAAATGGGATCACAGAAGATTGAATATGACTGAAAAATGACTTAAGAACAAAATATGAACTCTACATCCTTTCTTCCTATTCATTGGATTCACACTATATTTAGCTATAGTTTACTTTCTGCAGATACTCATCTGTGATAATTCACGTCTTTTATTAATAGAGAGAAGAATCCATGTGTACGTAAATATTAGTGAGTATGTATGGAGGGGTTGCAGTGGAGAAAAGATGATGGTAGAGGTCATCTTTGTACCCTCAATCTATTTTTTAAAAATCCATTATTGTTGATTTTTTTTACGTTTCTCCAACTTCCTAATGGTTTGAAAAGCCACATTAGACCTCTCCCTTATAACAAAGAAATAGTTCATTAAAAACAAGTCAGCACATTGGCCATATCTGCCAGGGTATGTCTCATTCTACATCTATAATTGACTTTCTCTTCTGAGGGGAGGGAGGCATACTTTTCCATTCACCATCTGAAGACTCAATCAGTGACTGCATTGGTCAGATGGGGAAAACATGGCATATTGGAAAGTATCCTGAATTTGGAGTCTGAGATTCAAATTCTGACTTGCTGTCTTACTACCAGTGTGTTAAACAAATTATTTGACTTTGCTGGACTTTAGTTTCCTCATCAGTAAAGTGAGGGGTAAGACTAAATGACTCAAAAATCCTTTCCAACTCTAAATCTGTGATACTATGTTTTCCTTTGCATTAATGTTCTCCTGGTTCTCACTTTTCTTTGTACCAGTTCATAACATGTCTTCCTGAGTTTCTCTGAGTCATTTATATTCATTATAGTAACATTCTATTCCTATATCCCCTTTGTTTAGCCATTCACCAATCAATGGGCACATGCTTTGCTCCTGGGCCCTGCCTATCCTCTTATTTTTAAGGTGTTTTAAAATGACAGATCATTTTATAATACCAAAATTTTTTATATTGGAGTCAGGTTTCTTAGAATAACAGAGTAGGAAGAATTCATAGAAGTCCTTCACTTTTTGGAATCCTTAACTCAGTTCAAGGCTCAGCTCCATTATGACCTCTTACTTGAATTCTTTCTTCATTCCCCCACTTGCCAGTTCCACTAGTACCAAATTGTTTTTTATTTACTTGGTATATTTTGCATTTGCTTTCTCTGTACCCTTTCTCCCAGACTTTCCCTGTAGACAAAAACTATTTTGCTATGGTCTTTGTAGAGGCAGTTAAGAGATGAAGTAAATAAGAATTCTGGGAATTGGAGTCAGGAACCTTGAGTTCAAATCAATCCTCAAATAGTAACTGTGTGATTCTGGGCAAGTCACTTAACTTCTATCTGCCTCAAGTTTCTTAACTATAAATTGGAAATAATAATAGCAACTGACTTCTATGGTTGTTGTGAAGAACAAATGAGTTAATATTTGTAAAGTGCCTAGTACAGTGTCTGGTATATAGTAGATGCTTAATAAATGCTTATTTCTTTACTTCATTATATCTCCAGTGCCTAGCTCAAGACCTGGCATATAGAGATAAGAATTTTGCCTGTGCTCTTATTAATCTAGCAAACTAGGAAATTCTCTTTGCCAAAGCAGACCAGAAGATCAGCAACAAATTCACATTTTAGGGATTAGAAAATAGCCTTAGAGCCCTATGGATAGGTGACATAACGTCACCTTCTGACTCTGAACCCTACATTTTACCCACAAAACCAATGTGTTTGTTGAATTGAGTTGAAATCATCCACTCTAACTCCTTCAGATATAGAAAATGAAGCCCAGATTTACTAAGTAAAGACTGCAGAACTAGTTACTAATGAAGCCACAACAGAAACTTAGATATTCTTATGTCTCTGCCCATTGTACTTTTCAATATGATATGCTACCATGACATTTTTGTTGTTGCTGTTCATTTGTTTTGGTTCCATCTGACTCTTTGTAGTTCCATTTGGGATTTTCTTGGGAAAGATACTGTAGTGGTTTGCCATTTCCTTCTCCAACTCATTTTACAGATTAGGAAACTAAGGCAATGGGGTTGTCTGATTCTTGTAATCCCGTTTAAGGTTTTCTTGCTAGAGGTATTGGAATGGTTTGCCATTTATTTCTCTACCTCATTTTACAGATGAGGAGATTGGGGCAAACAAGGTTAAGTAACTTTGAACTCAGGAAGGTGAGTCTTCTTGACTCTCAGCACTTTATCCACTGCACCATCTAACTGTCTCTGCCATTATATTACAATATATATTTAGGGATCTTCTTCACCTCTCCTGTAGAAAAGAGGTCAGACCATATATGATAAAACCAGAAATAAATCCAAAAATCTTTATTTAAAGAATTTCTTTCTAAGCATGAGGTTCTTGGGACTTGTCGATTTTCTTTTTATCTGACAAATTTGTGAAAGATCCTAAATAAGAGATTATAATTCTAGGATGATGAAGTCAATTAATCACCCGTCATCAAAAGCAAAACAGGAAAAAGCAATGAATGTATGAATAACAGGAATTTGTTAAGCTTTTAGCACTAAGTAATGGATGGTCCAATTAAAAAAGAAGATCATTTGTTCTCAGGTATCTTATATTTTAATAGCAGAAGATGACATGTGGAAACACTCAATAGTATAATAAGACATACATATAGAATTGATGACAAAATAAAGAATAGAGTCACAAAAACCTCCACACCTGATAGGGAGCACCCCATCTCCTAAGTTGTTTGATTCTGTTCAACTTTAATTGCAATCCATCTCTAAAGGTTATCTAGGTACATAGTCCTCAGTCTATGTTTAACATGATGTCCACATATAACCAAAGAAATGATTCCCTCCCTCTCCCCCTTTTTAAGCTGATACTTTACTCCCAAATACATAAAGGGATAGATTTAAGTGGTTTTCCCAATTGCTCTAGAAACCTGCTGTGAAGACAATAAACCAACTCAAAAACTCTGGATTTAAGAACTGATCTATGATTCTTAAGGAAAGAAACCCAAGTTTTCTCTAGCCATATGAAATAACCTCAACTCACTAATAATTAGAGAGATGTAATAACAGTAATTGGGAGATTCTTCCAGATTCTATCAAATTGCTAAGGTTGACAAAAGAGGAATATAATGAATATTAGAGGGGCTGTAGGAAAACAAATACATGAGTATGTTATTGGTAGAGCTCTGAATTGGTTCAGCCATTCTGATAAGAAATTTGGAACCATGCTCCAAAAGGTATGTGTGTCCTTTGATGTAGCAATTGCTTATTGGGACTTACCTCACAGAGAGTAAAGAAAGAAAAAAATGTCTTATATGTGCAAAATATTTTATAGCAGCCCATGATTATATTATGGTGCTAATAATATGGTACCCATAAATTGAGAAATGATTAAACATTGTGATATATGAATAAACTAAATTCCTATTGTGCTTTAAAAATGATAAAACAGATGGTTTTAGAGAAACCTGGGAAGATTCATATGAACTAATATAGAGTGAAATGAGCAGAACTAGAATAATTGATAGTATAATTTTCAAAGACTTAGAAATGCTTATTAATAGAATGATTAACCATATTTCCAGAAGACTCATGATGAAGAATGCTGCATGTCTCCTGACAGAGAGGTGAAGGTTGAATATACAGAATGAGATACATTTTTTAACATGATTGACATGGAAATTTGTTTTGCTTGACTATGCATATTTTTCAAAATTAGTTTTATTTTTCTCTTCCCCCCAGTGATGAATAGAAAAAAAAGATTTGACAATTTAAAATAAAATAAAGTGTAAATTTATAGTAATTTAAAATTTAATATTAAATTATTCCATTTAAGTAATTTAGTTTAATCATCAATATTTATAAAATTAGGGACAGCTAGGTGGCACAATGGATAGAATGCCAAATTTGGAGTCAAGAACACCTGAGCTCAATTCGAGCCTCAGATACTTGCTAGCCATATGACCCTGGGCAAATCATTTTACCCCATTTGCCTCAGTTTTGTCACCTATAAAATGAGCTAGAGAAAGAAGTAGCAAACCACTCCAGTATCTTTGCCAATAAAACCCCAAATGGAATCACAGAGTCAGATATTACTGAAATAACTAAACAATAACATTAATGAAAGTAATACTTTGTGTTTAATTAATAAGTTGAAATTTAATTAAAATGATATATAGATTTGATATAAAAAGAGAACGTATTCTTTATGAGAACATAGGATTTAGAGATGGAATAGGGAATTATGACATTATCTGGAATCTTAGTGGTGAACCCTTTCTGTTTTTATATCAGAATAATTCTGAAAAAGATTGCTGGATTTGGAGTCAGAGAACCTGAATTCCATATCTGCTACTCATTATTAATGTGACCTTGAGCAAGCCAATTGGTTTTTCACCTTTTAAAAACAACAGGGTTTTCCTAGATGACCTCTAATGTCTTCTAGCTCTAAATCTATGTTCCCATGTGATCCTATGAAAAGCTTGTGAATATTTTTAGTATTAAGAACTTCAAGAAAACTCTCCTGTGACTGATTCAGATCTATTTTAAAGTTAGGCTAAAGCTGGTAAGAGAAATGCAATTAAGGTACTGATAGATAATGGTTTTTTGGTACAGAAGAGTACTTTTTGAGAAGCAGGATGGCCTTGGGGATAAAAGAATAATCTTGTTACCACTTTTGCCTCTAATATATACTAGCTATGTGATCAAGAACAGACCACTACCTTAAGCAAATCTTTAAGACTATAAATAACAAATAAGTTGCTGATTTGTGTTGAAAAAGGAATTTCTACAAAAGGAATTCTTTATAACAATGTAATCATAGAATTTTTCAGAGACTGTTTAGTTATTCTCCTCCCCTCCCACTATAACTTTTATAGATGAAAATTGAGTCCCAGAAACATTCTTGCTAAATGTCCAAAATCAAAAAGAAAGTAAATAGAATAGGATTTAAACTTAGTGCAAATCCAATCCTTTTCTTCCCCCCCGCAAAAAAAAAAAAAATTGAGGGCAAAAGAAAAAGTATCTGTGGAGGAGAGACTGACTCTTACAGCAAGTACAGTGTTCCACAATCCGTTTTTAGCTTTCAGTTTATTGTCGTGGTCAAGGTTCTTTCTACTGTCATAGAAAATGTTTGTTGTTACTGTTGTTGCTATACTTTATTCTGTATCAGTTCTTAAAAGTCTTCCTATTCTTATCTGAATTCACTACCCTGTGTTTCTTATGTTGTAGTAACATTCATTTACATTGCTTTGTTACAATGTAGTGGGCCAGTATTCCTCTTGATGGGCTGCAATTTTGTTTACAGTTTTCTTTGCTGCCCCAAAAAGCTCTATTATGAATATATTAGTGTATACAAGACTTTTCTTTCTGTTTTTAGCCTTCCCTGGGGATGCCTACTATCATGGCTATGGTTGGTCCATGGACTAGGTTATCAGCACTCTGATCCAAATTGTGAAGGGTTGCTAGATGGTACCATAGTGCATAGAACCCTGGGCCGTTAGTCAAAAAGACTAATAATTTACACGAAACCTCAGACACTCACTAGCTGTGTATAAATCATTTAAGTCCTGTCCGCCTCAGCTTCTTCATCTGTAAAGTCAGATAATAATAGCGATTACCTTACTCAGTTGTGAAGAGCAAATGAGATAATAATTGTAAAGCTGTTAGCCCAGTTTCTGGCAAATAGTAAATGCTCTATTAACTACTAATAATAGTTAACTATAAACTGTTAACTATTGCTATTATTCATACCTAGACTCTGGATTTTTGGATGAAAAGAGGTGGATATTTTATTCACTTAAAATACTTATTTATTTAAAACTAAATACAAAATAAGAAATAAAATAAAATAGAAAAAGAAAGATGGAAAAGGAATAATTAAAACAAAGCAAAGCATTGCCACATGCCCAGCAGAACATAAACAAGGATTCAAAATATGTAGCAATAAATTTCCATTTCAAGGAAGCTTATTTAATAATAGAAGAAATTACATTCATGACTGTCAATCTTTTCTTGCTTCCTTGTAGGTTATTTTTTTGTTCTTTAGTGTACTTTTTCCTTTGTGTTTTCCCCTTTTGTACCCTTACTACCTTCCCTAAATAGTAAACAGTTAAACATGAGTGTGTGTGTATATACATATATGTATATGTATATATATATTTTGCCTCACTCACATATTATCTATAAACATACACATTTATCTATATCTATATATACACATAAATATATACACATACATTTACACATATATAAACTTCCATCTAAAATAATATTAATATGGCTGACATATAATGTAGATTTCTCTCTTAATTGAAACTTTAGGTTTAATTTTATCTGAGATCAATGATTACTAGCCCTACTTTTTTCCCTAATAAATTCTGCCCCTGATTCTTGTTGCTGTATTTACTTAAAAAAACATAATTCCAAAATAGAGCTTACTTTTCCCACAATACCATGCAGCCTTAAAATAGGGAAAATAATGGGGTATTATGGATAATGTACTACACTTAGAATCAGGAAAACTTAAATTCAAATCTTGCTCCATTTACTTACTAGCTGCATAAATCTGTACAAGTAACTTAAACACTCTGGGTCTCAGTTTCCCCACTTATAAAATGCAAAATTATACTTAGTGGTCTCTTAGGTCCTTTTCAATTCTAAAATTTATGACCTTAAAAAAGAAGAAACACTTTCTTCAGGAAATTTATTAAGTAATTCTTGTTCTTGCTCAGTTATTTGAGTTGTGTTTATTCTTTGTGATCATATGTTAAAGGGTTCTCTTGGCAAAGATGCTGAAGTGATTTGCTATTTTTTTCTCCAGTTCATTTTACAGATGAGAAAATTAGGCAGACTGAGTTAAATGATTTGTCCAGGATGTCTGAGGTTACTTTTGAGTAACTGGAGTCAGCTAAAAAGCTCTAGGAATAAAGCACAGAATCTGAATTCAAATCCTGCCTCAAATAAGCTTTGTGATTCTAGAAAAGTTGCTTAACCTCTTTTTCATTTGTAAAATGGGGATAATAATCACATCTATTTCTGAGAGTTATTGTGAAGATAAAATGAACCAATATTTATAAAGTATTTCACAAACCTTAAAATGTTATACTGCTATGTAAATATTAGTGATTATTGTTAATTTTATATGTGTAATATAGTTGTATTTATATAAATGTATATACAAATACCTCCCTCTCATCTCTTGGTCTCTCTCTCTCTTCTCTTTCTTTCTCTGTTTCTCTGTCTCTGTCTCTGTCTCTCTCTCTATTTCTTATCTCTGTATGTCTGTTTTTCTCTTCTTTCTTTGTCTCTCTTCTCTGTTTTTCTCTCTGTCTTTGTCTCATTGTGTGTCTCTCTGTTTTTCTCTGTCTCTGTCTTTCCTCACCCCCTTTTCTTTCTTTCTTTCTTTCTTCTCTCTTTTTTCCTTCTCTGGCTATCTAATTATCTACCCTTACTCTCCCAACTTCATTATAGTCATAGTTAATGTTATTGCTTGCTTAAAGCCTAGTAATTATGCTTTCCATTCAGGATCCCCAAATCACAGATATCATTCATCTATCTGCATAATGGCCCTTAAGAACTAATGACTCATTTCCAGGGCCCTGGAGTCCCTTGTTGGGCCTGCAATCTCTGTCTCCAGTGATTGATCCCTTTATCTTGAACACACACACACACACACAGACACACACACACACACGCGTGCGCATGCATATATATGTATATATATACGTATGTATATACACACACATATTGTATTTGTATGTATATATACACACACATATATATAATACACATATATGTGTGCATATATACATACACCCATGTTGTTGTTGTCCAAGGTATTCTTGGCAAAGATACTGGTGTGATTTACCATTTCCTTCTCTAGCTCACAAATAGGATTTCAATATTATTTAATAGAATTAAGTGCCTTGCTTTGGGTTATACAACTAGTAAGTGTCTAAGTTAAGATTTCAACTCATCAAGATGAGTATTCTTGCCTCTAGGCCTAACAGTCTATCCACTGTGCTACCTAGCTGCTCGACATATACATAATTATATAGATAGAGATAATTAAATATATATGCAAATATAAATATGGATGTAGTCATAGTGAGCTTTTCATTAAGAAGTGGAAAAAGGGGGGCAGAGCCAAGATGGTGGAGTGAAAACGTGGCTCTCTGTGTCCTCCTCCGATCTTTCAAATCAACAATAAGATAAGCCTCTGAACTGATCTTCAAGTCAATGAATCCAGAAATATTTGGACACTGCTTGCCGATATCTCTGAAGAACTTCATATCAGGTTTGTTTAACTCGGGCAGAGGAGTAAACAGAGAGTTTACTCTGTGCAGCCCGGAAGTGAGGGTGGGAATCAGCTCAGCATGGCAGAAACTCCAAACTCCAAACTCCAAACACCTGGAGTTTATCTGAGGCACTCGGGACACTCTGCCCTGATTGGGGGCAGGTGTTCTGGCAGATTTGCCTTCTTTAAGGAGTAATTCAGACTTAGTCCTAGCCCCTGCCAGCACAGCACCTTGAGTTAATGTGCGAAATTGCCCCAGGGCAAGCTGCTGCTTCTCTAGCGTTAAACAGACCTCCATGCTGTCTAAAAAAATGAAGAAGCAAAAGAGAGCTCTCACCATAGACAGCTTCTATCAAGAGAAAGAAGGGCAGACCCCAGATCCTGAGGTTTTTTTTAGACAAAACAACTCCAGAGGAAGTCATCAAGGACAATCACTGGTCCCCTTTTCAAAAGGCCTTTCTGGAAGATGCATAAAGAATCTCAAAAGAGAGCTGGAGAATAAATAAGAAAATAAACTGAGATCAGTGCAAGAAGCCCTCCAAAAGAGATCTGATAAAGACACCAATTTAATGAAAAACAAAATTGATGAATTGGAAATAGACAAGAATGCACTGAGAAATAAAATTAGTGAAGTGGAAAAAGAGTGCAAGGAACAAACTGGCCAGTTACAAAAGGAGCTTAAAAAGGTAACTGAAGAAAACAACACTTTAAAAATAAGAATTGAACAAATGCAAGTGAATGACTCAATAAGACTTCAAGAATCAGTCAAACAAAAACAAAAAAAATGAAAAAATAGAAGAAAATAAGAAATATCTCCTAGGAAAAACAACTGACTTGGAAAATAGATCTAGGAGAGACAATCTAAGGATTATTGGACTTCCTGAAAGCCATGATGAAAAAAAGAATCTAAACACTATCTTCCAGGAAATCCTGAAAGAAAACTGCCCTGAGGTTGTAGAATCAGAAGGCAAAATCACCATTGAAAGAATTCACTCATCACCTCCTGAGACCCCAAAATTAAAACCCCAAGGAATATCGTGGCTAAATTTCAGGACTATCGCACCAAGGAAAAGATTTTGCTAGCAGCTAGAAAGAAACAATTCAAAAACCAAGGATCAATAATTAGAATCACACACAATCTGTCAGCCTCCACATTGAAGGATCGAAGGGCCTGGAACCAGATATTCCGAAAGGCAAAGGAACTTGGATTACAGCCAAGAATAACCTATCCAGCTAGAATGAGCATTATCCTCCAGGGAAGAAGATGGTCATTCAATGATATAGGTGAATTTCACCTATTTCTAATGAAAAGACCAGATCTGAACAAAAAATTTGACCTCCAAACACAGAACTCAAGAGAAGCATAAAAAGATAAAAAGGAAAGGACTCTTGAGAACTTTATTTTTACTATGGGGATACTTAAAGTTTGGGGGTATAATTAACTAGATATTACTTTGATAATATGAAAAGGAAAACTAGAGGGGGAAAGGTTATCATACTGGGGAAAAGAGGGAAAAGGTAAAATAAGATTTTTTTAAAAAGGAGGTTAAAAACAAGGTAAAATCTCTTGAAGAGGCAAAGAAAACCTAATATAATTGAGAGAAAGAAGGGAGGGAGATGAGCATTGTGTAAACCTTACTCTCATCAGATTGGGCTCTAAAAGTGTATATCAGACACTTGATTTCACATAGTAACTTGTCTGTTGCTAGAGGGAAGTGGGAGGGAAAGGAGGAAAAGAAAGGGATAAACTAATAGAAGGGAAAATAGAAGAATCAGGGGAAAGGAGTAAAAAAAGGGGGAGGGGATCTAAAGAGTGGCGGATTGGTTAGGGGAGGGGGTCATCAAAAGCAAAGTACTGAGGTGGGGGGAAGGGAGAAAGGGGAAAGGAAAGGGAAAAACATAACTTGGGTAAATAAGATGGCAGGAAATAAAGAATTAGTTATTCTAACTGTGAATGTAAATGGGATGAACTCTCCCATAAAGCGGAAGCAGATAGCAGACTGGATTAAAAACCAGAATCCCACAATATGTTGTCTACAAGAAACACATCTAAAACATAGTGACACATATAGGATAAAGGGAAAAGGCTGGAGCAGAACCTATTATGCTTCAGGTGAACAAAAAAAGCAGGGGTAGCAATCCTTATCTCAGATCAAGTAAAAGCCAAGATAGATCTAATCAAAAGAGATAAGGAAGGAAACTATATTCTATTAAAGGGTACCATAGATAATGTAGCAATATCTATATTAAATATATATGCACCAAGTGCAATAGCACACAAATTCCTAGAGGAGAAATTAAGAGAGATGCAAGAAGAAATAGACAGCCAAACTATACTAGTGGGGGATCTCAACCTTGCTCTCTCAGAATTAGATAAATCAAACCAAAAATAAATAAGAAAGAAACTAGGGAAGTAAACCAATTGTTAGAAAAGTTAGGTATGATAGATCTATGGAGAAAGTTGAATGGAGACAGTAGGGAGTTTACTTTTTTCTCAGCAGTCCATGGAACTTATACAAAAATTGACCATGTATTAGGGCATAAAAACCTCAAAATCAAATGCAGAAAGGCAGAAATAGTAAATGCATCTTTTTCAGATCATGATGCAATAAAAATCACATGCAATATAAGGCCAGGAGAAAATAAACCAAAAGTTAATTGGAAATTAAATAATCTAATCCTGAAGAATGAATGGGTGAAAGAGCAAATCATAGACACAATCAATAATTTCATCCAGGAGAATGACAATAATGAGACAACATACAAAAATTTGTGGGATATGGCCAAAGTGGTTATAAGGGGCAATTTTATATCTCTATATGCTTACTCGCATAAAACAGAGAAAGAAAAGATCAATGAGTTGGGCTTATTATTAAAAAAAACTAGAAAAAGAACAAATTTAAAACCCTCAATTAAATACCAAATTGGAAATTCTAAAAATAAAAGGAGAAATTAATAAAATTGAAAATAAGAAAACTATTGAATTAATAAATAAAACTGACTTGGTTCTATGAAAAACCCAACAAAATAGATAAACCTTGAGTTAATTTGATAAGAAAAAGGAAAGAGGAAAATCAAATTGTTAGTCTCAAGAACGATAAGGGAGAACTTTCCTCCAATGAAGAGGAAATTAGAGCAATAATTAGG
Organism: Myrmecobius fasciatus; assembly: GCA_023553655.1. NCBI lineage: Eukaryota > Metazoa > Chordata > Mammalia > Dasyuromorphia > Myrmecobiidae > Myrmecobius > Myrmecobius fasciatus. The sequence goes on along the minus strand of JAJPUD010000232.1, from coordinate 55,193 downwards.
AGTTACTTTGCCCAACTTTATGCCAGTAAGTTTGATAATCTAAATGAAATGGAGGAATATCTACAAAAATATAGATAGCCCAGGTTAACAGAAGAGGAAATTAATTATTTAAATAGCCCCATATTAGAAAAAGAAATAGAACAAGCTATTAACCAACTCCCTAAGAAAAAATCTCCAGGGCCAGATGGATTTACATGTGAATTCTACCAAACATTCAAAGAACAATTAATTCCAATACTATACAAACTATTTGAGAAAATAGGGACAGAAGGTATACTGCCAAAATCCTTCTATGAGACCGATATGGTGCTGATAGCTAAACCAGGTAGAGTGAAAACAGAGAAAGAAAACTATAGACCAATTTCCCTAATGAATATTGATGCAAAAATTTTAAATAAGATATTAGCAATGAGATTACAGAAAATTATCCCCAGGATAATACACTATGACCAAGTAGGATTTATACCAGGAATGCAGGGCTGGTTCAATCTTAGGAAAACAATCAGCATAATTAATTATATTAATAACCAAACTAACAAAAACCATATGATTATCTCAATAGATGCAGAAAAAGCATTTGATAAAATCCAACACCCTTTCCTATTAAAAACACTAGAGAGTGTAGGAATAAATGGGCTTTTCCTTAAAATGAATAGTAGCATCTACTTAAAACCATCAGCAAGCATCATATGTAATGGAGACAAACTAGAACCATTCCCAACAAGATCAGGAGTGAAACAAGGCTTCCCACTGTCACCATTACTATTTAATATTGTATTAGAAATGTTAGCTTTAGCAATAAGAGAAGAAAAAGAGATAAAAGGAATTAGAGTAGGTAATGAAGAAACCAAATTATCACTCTTTGCAGATGACATGATGGTATACTTAGAGAACCCTAGAAACTCAACTAAAAAACTACTAGAAACAATTCACAACTTTAGTAAAGTTGTAGGATTCAAAATAAATCCACTGAAATCATTAGCATTTTTATATATTATCAACAAAGTCCAGCAGCAAGAGATACAAAAAGAAATTCCATTCCAAATAACGGATGATAGGATAAAATATTTGGGAATGTATCTGCCAAGGAAAAGTCAGAAACTATAGGAACTAAACTACAAAACACTTTCCACACAAATAAAATCAGACCTAATCAATTGGAAAAACATTAAATGCTCATGGGTAGGCCAAGTGAATATAATAAAAATGAAAATACTAGCCAAATTAATCTACTTATTTAGTGCCAAACCAATCAAACTCCCAAGAAATTATTTTACAGATCTAGAAAAAATAGTAACAAAGTTCATTTGGAAGAACAAAAGGTCAAGAATTTCAAGGGAATTAATGAAAAAAAAAAGGCAGATGAAGGTGGTCTTGCTGTACCAGATCTAAAACTATATTATAAAGCAGCGGTCATCAAAACCGTTTGGTACTGGCTGAGAAATAGAGCGGTTGATCAGTGGCATAGGATAGGATATCAGGACAATCTAGGCAATAACTTTAGCAATTTAGTGTTTGAGAAACCCAAAGACCCCAGCTTTTGGGATAAGTACTCACTATTTGGCAAAAACTGCTGGGAAAATTGGAAACTAGTGTGGAAGAAATTAGGGCTTGACCCACACCTAACACCACATACCAAGATAAGATCTAAATGGGTTCATGATCTAGATATAAAGAGTGATATTGTAAGCAAATTAGAGGAACGTAGTATAGTTTATCTCTCAGACCTGTGGAGATGGAATAAATTTATGTCCAAAGAAGATCTGGAACTCTTAATTGAACACCAGACAGATAATTTTGATTATATTAAGTTAAAAAGTTTCTGTACAAATAAAACTAATGCAGACAAGATTAGGAGGGAAGCATCAAATTGGGAAATCATCTTTACATTTAATGGTTCTGATAAAGGCCTCATTTCTAAAATTTATAGAGAATTGTCTCATATATATAAGAATTCAAGCCACTCTTCAATAGATAAGTGGTCAAGGGATATGAACAGACAATTTTCAGATGATGAAATTAAAATCATCTCTAGTCATATGAAAAGGTGCTCCAAATCACTATTGATCAGAGAAATGCAAATTAAGACAACTCTGAGGTACCACTACACACCTGTCAGATTGGCTAAAATGACAGGAAAAGATAATGATGAATGCTGGAGGGGATGTGGGAAAACTGGGACACTGATACATTGTTAATGGAACTATGAATAGATCCAACCATTCCGGAGAGCAATTTGGAGCTATGCTCAAAAAATTATCAAACTGTGCATACCCTTTGACCCAGCAGTGTTTCTATTGGGCTTATATCCCAAAGAGATCTTAGAGAAGGGAAAGGGACCCACATGTGCAAGAATGTTTGTGGCAGCCCTTTTTTGTAGTAGCTAGAAACTGGAAACTGAAGGGATGCCCATCAATTGGAGAGTGGCTGAATAAATTATGGTATATGAATGTTATGGAATATTATTGCTCTGTAAGAAATGACTAGCAGGATGATTTCAGAGAGGCCTAGAGAGGACTTCCTGCCATCTAGGGGAGGGGAGGGGACTGGGGTTAAAACCTGTAGCGGAGAGCTTTGTGGGGATCAATGATGAGGAAGTACCCATACATATGTTATACAAATAAAAAGCTTTAATAAAAAAATTTAATTAAAAAAAGAAGTGGAAAAATAACCATGGCCATTAACTAATATGAAATCATTTCAATTGTTCATTTAAAGGAACTTATTCTGTCTGAAGATGCTTATATAATTTCCTTTTCAGACCTAGTTTCTTTTTCTTTTTTTCTTTTTGCTGAGGCAATTGGGGTTAAGTGATTTGCCTAGGGTCACACAGGTAGGGAATATTAGTGTATGAGATCAAATTTGAACTCAGGGCTTCCTGACTTCAGGGCTGGTGCTCTAACCACTGTGCCACCTAGCTGCCCACAGGCATAGTTTCATACCTAATCACTAATATGAATGAATACCTACAACTAAGGGACTATATGACTTAGCTCCTTTCATAGACAGAAAAGAGCATGACATTTGGTTGGAAGACAATGTTAGTTTAAAAAATTGTTATTTGATACAATGTAGATATATCAAACATCTAAAAGATAATTTCTTTACTGAATTTGAGATTTGTGTGTTTCCATATATTTGTATTCATATGTGCATGTGAGAGAGGAGGACAGAAAGAGAGAGACAGAGAGACAGAGAGACAGACAGTGACAGACAGAGGGGGAGAGAGAGAGAGAGAGAGAGAGAGAGAGAGAGAGAGAGAGAGAGAGAGAGAGAGAGAGA
>JAJPUD010000232.1:0-47227 GCA_023553655.1 Myrmecobius fasciatus | reverse complement strand
TTGATGTATATGGGACCTTTTTCTCTGTCCTTAACCATTTGAATATATGAGAATGATTGGGATCACGGTAGGTCAAAATGGTGAGTGTTTGAATCCCTGGCTCCCACCTTTAAAAATTAGCATAATAACAGTCTCAAAGGAGTTTTCCTGTCTGTGCATTGAGGTCTAGCTCAATGCAAGCAGTTCTAATTAAGTGAAATGTGAGCCTGTCTTTTCACACACACAGCAAATCTGAGGCTGCATTAATAGACCAATCTTCCTAATTATTACAGAACACAATAGATGTAATCCTCTTAGAGGAAAGTTGGAATTCTTTTTGAAGTTAAATTCCATCTTCTGCAAGAAGCCTTTTCCAGTGCCCCTTAATATTTTTTTCCCCATTAGACAGTGAGCTCCTTGAGGAAAGTGACTGTTTCTGTCTTTCTTTGTCCAACATTTAACACAGTGCCTAGGACATTGTAGGTACTTAATAAATACTTGTTGCTTTGACGTGAAGCCAAGGAAGAGAACTGTAATTAAAGCTTTCCTTCATAGACCAATAAGTTATTATTATTATTTTTATTTCAGAGGGAAAACTAGAGTATATAAGGTACTTCTAGCTCTGTGACCTTAGTCAAATCAATTAACCTCTTTCTTCATTGATAAAATAGTGATAATGATATAACCTACTTCCCAGGTTTGTTGTGAGAATCAAATTAGATAACATATATAAAGAGTTTTGTAAACCTTAAATACCATATTAATGCTGGCTTGTTATTAGAAGTATTATTGTTGCTGTTTTATTTTATATTTATTATTATTACTTCATCTTGAAGACAAGAAATTTTATTTTATTTGGAAAGTCCTCTCTCTTGATGCTGTTTCTAAGTATTCTAAACTGTGTATGGGCAGCTTTTCTGATTGGTTAAAGCTAAAAATGTTCATCATCTGGTGATAGATTTTTTAAGTTTAGCTAAGCTGATCCTTTTATTATAGATAGAGTTTCCCCTCTGAGATTACTTCTAATTTATCCTGTACCATCTCTACCATTAAAATGTGAGTTCTTTGAGGCTAAGGGATATTTTTAGTCTTTTTTTTTCTTTTAATGACTCCAGCCCTTATTACAGCTCCAGGCTCATAGTAGGTGCTTAATAAATGCTTATTAACTGCCTTTAGGTGGGTATAGTAATGTTTTTCTTACCTCATAGGAATTGAGTGAAGAGAACACATTGTAAATGATAAAGTACTAAAAATTATAAGCTACTCTCATTACTTTTTCAGCAACTCCCTATGAGAAACAATTTGACAAGCATACCCCAGAAAGCCAATTAAAGTGTATTTTGCTTTTTGTTGCCAATATACTGTCTGCATATGCTATCTTACCTTAGGAGAATAAATCATAGTTTCCATTTTGCTTGGAAAGACATCTTTTACATTTTTAATATTTTCTCTTCTACAAAACACTCCTTAGTGCAGCAGGAAAAAAAGTTGATGATAATTAGCCCCTAGGATTTGATAAACATATTCACACAATTAAACTCAGTGATCAACACCCAGACACACATATTTATTAGCTGATATCTAAAGTATATTATGTAGAAATGAGGGAATTATAACTGGAGATGGAAATGATGGAAGGACTTAACAAAAGACTTAGACCAAAGCATCTGATGAATAATTTACTTTTTTAAGAGGAGGTGTTGATTTTGTGTGTATGTGTCTTAAGAGCACAAAAAATTTAACTCCTGAAATATGTGTTTTTGTTATGGGAAATAAAACAGAGCAAATCATTAATGCTGGATCATTACATATAAAATAAAACCATATACGAGGCTTCAGTTGGAAATGCTTTAGTATGTCTCACTCAAACCTGGATATGTAATTAATAGCAATATTCATGATCTCTCAGGTTGTACACTTGGGTTCAGATTGACTCAGCAGGAATGTTTCTGGGTTAATTAGAAAGTAAAAGACAGGAAAGCAATGTCCCATGATAAGCAAATAAAATATGCCTCGATTTTCCCAGGAAGGTAGATTGTCACCAATTAACCATTTTTATTTTCAAATGTAACACAACCAAAAAAAAAGCTATAAGTAGAGAAGATTAAAAGAAGGAAAAAATGATTTTGTTCTCTCCATGTAAAGATGAAAAGTACAGCAACTACTATTCAAGCTCAAGAACTCATCTTCTGAATAGGAGTTTAGGATCCTAAGTATCAAAGAACCTTTTTGATTGAATAAATATTTCAGCTGCTGCCAGGGTTGAGCACTTGAGAGAGCTGATTTATTTGTTCACTACTCTAGGACCTTCTTGACAATCCGTTAAAAATACCATTGATCGTTTTCTTCATCTTTTGGGACCGGGAATGCTTAGAGAAATACCTTCCTCTCCTTTCAGTTCTTTGTCCTTCAGTTACCTTGTGACTAAATATGGTAGAATGTTTTAATGGCTGCTATGCATTCTGAATTACTATTGGGAAGCAGATTCTGACTGTCAACTCACCACTATACCAGTCATTTTTTGTGAGAAATCTTTTGTTGAATTTATTTATTAGTATAAAATTATTTTAGAGGTAGCTAGATGGTGCACTGAACAGAGCACTGCTCCTGAAGTCAGGAAGACCTAGTTGTATAACCCTGGACAAGTCACTTGACCTTTGCCTCAATTTCTTCATCTGTAAAACCGGTTTCTTTTTTTTTTTTATATAAAGCTTTTTATTTACAAAACATGAGTGACCTTTCAACATTGACCTTTGCAAAAACTTTTTTTTCCCAAGCTTTTCCCCTCCTTCCCCCCACCCCCCACCCCTAGATGACAGGTAATCTAATACATGCTAAATAGGATAAATTATATGACAAATACAATACATGTATACATATCTATACAGTTATCTTACTGCACAAGAAACATCAGATCTAGAAAGAGAAGAAGAAAAAAAACAACCTAAGAAGGAAAACAAAATGCATGGAAATATTCACAGAAAGCGTTAAAATGCTGTGTTGTGGTTCACTCTCAGTTCCCACAGGCCTCTCTCTGGTTGTATATGACTATCTTCATCGCAGAACAACTGGTTTGAATCACATCATTGTTGAAGAGAACCATGTCCATCAAAATTGATCATTGTATAGTCTTGTTGCTGTGTATAATTTTCTCCTGGTTCTGCTGATTTCACTCAGCATCAGTTCATGCAAGTCTCTCCAGGTCTCTCTGAAATCCTCCTGTTGGTCATTTCTTACAGAACAATAATATTCCATAACATTCATATGCCATAATTTATTCAGCCATTCTCCAATTGATGGGCATCTTTTCAATTTCCAGTTTCTTGCCACTACAAAAAGGGCTGCCACAAACATTTTTGCACATGTGGGTCCCTTTCCCTCCTTTAAAATCTCTTTGGGATATAGGCCCAGTAGAAACACTGCTGGGTCAAAGAGTATGCACAGTTTGATAACTTTTTGAGCATAGCTCCAAATTGCTCTCCAGAATGGTTGGATCCATTCACAGTTCCACCAACAATGTATCAGTGTCCCAATAAAACTGGTTTCATAATAACAGCTACCTCTCTATATTGTTGTGAGGACCAAATGAAATAATAATTATGAAGTGCTTAGCACAAGGTTTGTCACAGAATAGACGCTATATAAATATTATTATTATTATTCTCTTGAAGGGGAGTAGGAGAGAAATGGAGAGAGGAGTTCTAAATCATTTAGACCAAAGCTTCTTAAACTGTGGATCACAACCCCATATGGGATTATCAGTAAATGTTTAACTTTTATATTTATTATTTATATACATACATATTATAAACTTCTATATAATATATTACTTTACATAAATTATATATTGCATTTCTATTATATAACACATATTATATTAAATAATATAAATATGTACCTATTTATTATAAATATGCCTATACATACACACACCTATTATATAGACATACCTATATATACTATATACCTAGGGTTACTATAAAAATTTCTTGGGTGGAAAGGGGTTGTGAATAGAAAAGGTAGGATAAAAAAAGAATATCCACAACTGAATGGGAATCAGAAGAGGAAAGTCAAATGTGATCTACATTTAAGGTATTGTGGTGCGCATTTAGGTGCATTCCATGTATTACATTTAGGAAGGATGTTGACCACCAGACAGGATATAAAGAAGAATAACTAGTGACTGGAAATCACTGGAGCTCATTCCACATGATAATCAATTGAATTAACTACGTCTGTTTTACTTAGAGAAAAGAATATTTAGGGTAGGAGATACAAGAGAATTATCTTCAAATATGTAAAGGGGTTTCTGGAGAAAAGAGTTTAGAATCATTCTGTGTGGACCCAGAGGGAGAAATTAGGAATACCACCTGGAAGAGACATTCATAAGATTTCATCTCAACATACAAAAATGGTTGCCTCAGATAGTGGCAAATTTTTCTTCAGTGGAAATTCTCCAAGAAGAGAATTATTTGATCACTTATTTTGAGTATTCTAAGGGGATTCTTGCTCAGACATCAGTTGAACTACATGACTTCTAAAGCCCTTTTCAATTCTAATGTTTGTGTTAAAGTTTCATCATAGCCCTGAATATGCTTCCTTATAAGTTAGAATATGAGAATTTTTACATAATAAAGAAGGAAATGAACAAAATGATTGATATATATTTTACAACAGGTTTTCAGATGATTTTATAACCATTCATCCTGCTGATGGTTTCTTATAGAACAATAATATTTCATTACATTCATATACCATAACTTATTCAGCCATTCCCCAACTTATGGGCATCTACTCAGTTTCCAGTTCCTTGCCATTACAAAAAGGGCTGCTACAAACATTTTTGTACTTGTGGGACCTTTTCCCTCTTTTATGTTCTCTTTGAAATACAGATCTAGCAGTGAGACTGCTGGGTCAAAAAGTATGCACAGTCCTATAGTCCTTTGGGCATAGTTTTTTGAAGAAATTGAAGCCATTTATAGCCATATCAAAAAAATGCTCTAAAACATTATTGATCAGAGAAATGCAAATTAAGACAACTCTGAGGTACCACTATACACCTCTCAGATTGGCTAAGATGGCAGAAAAAGATAATGCTAAAAGTTGGAAGGGATGTGGGAAAACTGGGACACTAGTACATTGTTGGTGGAGTAGAAAACATTGTACACAGAGACAAGAAGATTATGTGATGATCAACTCTGATGGACATGTTTTTTTTTTCAACAATGATTTAATTCAAGTTCATTCTAGGAGACTTGTGATGGAGAAACCCATCTGCATCTAGAGAAAGGACTGTGGAGATTGATTGTGGATAACATCATAGTATTTTCACCTTTAAAAAAAAAGCTAATAGAGGAGGTGGGATTTTATCTTAGAGACAGAAGGGAGCCAAGAAATTAATTGAGTAGGAGAGTGATTTGATCATATCTTTAAGGAAAATCAATTTGCACCTTTGGGTAATGGTTTGGAATGAAGAAGGCCAATTGGAGGACTGTTTTAATAACCTCTGTGAGAAGTGATGAATGTTGTGAGTCTGGAGAAAAAGTTGTTTGTGAGAGATGTTGGAAAGGTAAAAATGGCAACATATGGATGAACCAGAAAGGGTGATAGAGAAGGAAAGGTAGGAGAATCATGGGAGATGACTGTCATGAAACCCTATAAAATGTGGTGTATTCAGAAGGACAGAGTGGTTGACAGTGCCATATGCAGCTAGTAGATAAGCTGAGAACAGGAAAGCCTGAGAAGAGACCATCAGATTTGGCAGTTAAATGCTCCTTGACTATATACAGTGACTATAAGAATGTCAAGAGAAAGAACTAGCACAAGAAAACAATTGAAAACAAATGCTGCAAAATTAGAATGAATAAGCTCCATAATTTAGATGTTTTAAAACAAATAAATGCAGATAATTATTTTGTTACACATAATAAACTTCCCTCTTGGTTAGCTAAAAAGTTCGGGTCATGGGAAAGGAGTACTATTTTTTAAATGAATAATAATAATAATAATTCTTCATTCACACCTCAATCAAGCAAAGTCTCAGGGCAGTTTTAGTAGCTTTATACTACACAAAGACTTTCACAATACCCCTTCCAAAGTACTTGAAAATAGTTCTTTAAATGAGGTGAAACATGCCTCCTGTTTTCTTTTTTTAAAAAATGCACAAAATTTGTTTCTAACAACATTAATTTTGTTGCTTTTTAAAAACATTATGGACAATGATCTAAAAATAACAAATAAAAAAAAACAAGAAAAAATCTGTAAGTATTCCTCTCTTTAACTAATCATGAATCCAATTTTGTACTCTAAATTAATCACATTGCCTTTATTTGTAATCTGCTAATAAAAGGATTAATCATTTAACCATAATTTTATCATGAAAAATTGTAATTAGGCCTAATTTAAGCTAAAACATATGATGAGACGTTAGGTTTTCTTCATTTAAAAGGCTACATTAACCATAGGATAGAGAAGAACTGTTATGTGGCTTTACTCTAGACATTTCTTATAGAATTTGGTCTTTTAAATGGGCAACCAGCTATATGCAGTTATTTCAGGGGTTCTAGGAAGAATTTGATACAAATGAATACATGAATGAATGAACCAATCAGTCCTCTACCATATGAATTATACTATTTATTTTATTCTATTCATATTATACTATTCATTCATTAACAAAGTTAAAACTGCATAAGACTCCAGGAAGGGCAATAATTTAAGCTATTATTAGCCATCAATACATCTTTCAATATGATTAGATGATCTGAAATAAAGTTTTAGTGGGGGATTAAGAACAACTTTGAGTGACTAAATCATTTTTACAATTATAAATTTCCAAATTAATTATTAATGGCATATGAAGACACTATCTGCATCCAAAGAAAGAACTGCTAAATAGGATGTGCACATACACATACACAAACATCCTATATATGTGTGTGTATATGTTTACATACATATATATACACACATACATATATACACACACACACACACACACACACACACACATATATATATATATATATATCATGCACATACATATTTGTGCCTAATGGTAGCCATCTCTAGGGAAAGGGTGGGGAGGGAAGAAAAAAAGGGGAAAAAGACATTTGCATCATAACTTTACTATAAATATATATATATGCATATATATAAAAGGAATGGCAAGTTATATATAATAGGTTTTCAGTTTCATGTGCAATCATCATTTTTATTAAATGGTTATAGAAATGATTATTTTATTCCATAAATTAAAAATAAAATAAATTTTAATAAATTATAAAAAAAGAATGGGGAGTCTAGGGACACTGAAGCTGTACTTATCCTATTTCACAATTTTGCTTAAGCTGGTCCTGATTGATGTGGTTATATATTAATTCTACTTTGATAATAATTCCTATTTCTGATACTAAATTGTTTTCATTATGTGGTAAAAGTGCTAGTCAGCCTTTGGTTAGAATTTTTGCTTTGATAAAATACATGTGTGGTCTTGAGCAAATTACTTAAATTCTGTTTTCCCAGTATTAAAATGCAGATAATAAAAGCATTCTGGCTACTTCATAGGGTAGTTTGTAAGGATTAAAAAAGAAAATATATTTAATATCTTTGATAATGATAAAGTGCTATATTAATGCCAATTATAATTATAGCATTTAATAACTAGCACTTAATCTGGAAATGTTTTCATGATTGCATATGAATGAACTATATTGGATTGCTTATTGTTTCAGGAAGGAAGGAGAGGAGGAAAAGGTAGAATTTGGAACTCAAATTAAAAAAAAAATGTCCAAAATTGTTCTAACATATAATTAGGGGAAAATAAAATATATTTAAAAATAAAAGCTAGCATTTATATAGTATTTCAAGTTGACAAAATGTTTTTACAAATATTCCATTTGATCTTCATAGCAACCCTGGGAGGTAGATGTTAGCTATCAGCATCATTTTACATATGTGGAAATTGAAAATGATAATGTTGAGTTGCACAGGATCATACAGGTATTATGTGAATGAGGCTGGATTTAAGTCTTTTTGACTCTAGGGCTAGCTCTCTACCTATTGTATCACCTATTAATGTGATTTAATTGGTAAATCAACAAAGATTAATTTCCAATTTCTTATATACTAGGAGTTGGGAATAGAAAGAGTAAAGAACAGTCCCTGATCTCAAGTTGCTTTGTCATTCTAATGGAAGTGACAATGTAAAAATAGCTAAGCATGTAGAAGAATTATAGAAAGTAGTTGGCAGTAAACGGAAAGAGGAAGGAAGAGTTCTAGGCAACACTCAAATTGAAAGAGAAGCAAAGTGTGTTTCCCACTCTGTTCTTTTGGAGCAAAATAGATGACCTCATTTTCCAAACCAAGAAGTGTAATATGAAAAATAATGAAAATGAGGCTTGGGATTGAGCCTGTTTTAACATTGACCAATTGAGTGACCTTATAAAAATTGCATCTTTGGGACTCAGTTTTCTGACATCTGTGAAACTAGGAGTTGAGTTTGGTGCTCTATGGACTCTATCTGTGACATGTTATGGTTTTTTGTTTCATAAGAAACATTCTTTTTGTGAAGATTCATCAAAATCATATTTTTCCTGAAATCTCTGAAAAAGTGGGATATAGAATAATATTCTGTAATGTTATTTTTAATCTAATGATCATTTTCATGTTCTCTGATTATGTTATAATGGAATTGTCCTTCCAGTATCTCAGTCCAGAAGCTTACCAGTATTCCTATCAAAGTAGCTGAAGCTTACTGCATAATAAAAATATTGCAATTATTCAATTTTGCATACTTAGCAGGAGAAACTATTTTTTAAAGAAAAACATGTAACACTGTTATGAAATGAAATAACTTACATAAAGCACTTTTGCAAACTATTATATAAATGTGAATTATCATTGGGATTATTTTAAAAAGTATTGTTGTGGAGTCATACATAGTAAGCCATGTGTAAATGAAGGTTGCTTTGTGCTTTTGCACAAACAACCCTACAGTAATCTTTACACAGATCAGTTAAATCATTTAAGATTGAAACTAAATTAGCAAATGACTACCTACAAAGCATAAAACTCTGTAAAGATCTTTAGGAGATTTTAGTGGTACATCTGACATATTTGTTCTTGATTTTCTTTTCTTTCTATTTTTAATCAGGATTTCATTAATCTAGGAAACTCCTGGTAAAGGAAAAAAATTGCAAACAGACAGCTGCTTTTTAACTGATCATTTTAAAATGTTATCTGAGGCTTCTCAGAGAGTAAGTGATTTTAGAGTAGGAATTAAATAAAAGTTTTTCCAAATCAAGATTGACCCTCTATCCACTTCATACAGGGCACTTTTTATTATTATTATGGAAGTTTTCCATAAACAGTTATTATGTAACTACTATGCTCCAAATACTGTGTAGAGAAACCCAGTGGCAGTAGCCTAGAGGGTGATTGCCTTGGCCAGCAGAAACTTAGAAAGGGAAGGAGATTCTGTCTGTTACTTATTCCCAAGGAGCATGGCCATTTTCAATCTTTGATAATTATGACTGACCTGACACTCCTTCATCCATTATTCTCTCATTTTCATTTTCTCCATTTATCTCTTCTTCATTCACCACTATTATGATCATATCTCTCCTCTCCTTAAAATATCTCTTTTTGAGGTCAAGAATTTCAAACGGAATTAATGAAAAAACATAAAGAAAGTTGGCCCAGCTGTGTCAGATTTCAAACTATAATATAAAGCAATGGTAATAAAAAATCAACAAGTTGGTGCTGGCTAGGAGGTAGAATAGTAAATCAGAGAAATAAGTTAGGCCCATGGGACAAATAGTCAATGACTATAGAAATATAGTGTTTGGTAAATCCCAAAACTCCAACTACTTTTTTTTTTTTAACATTTTTTATTAAAGCTTTTTATTTACAAAACATATGCCTGAGTAATTTTTCAACATTGACTCTTGCAAAACCTTCTGCTCCAAAATTTCCGCTTCTTCCTCCCACCCCCTCTCCTAGATGGCAGGTGGTCCAATACATATTAAATGTTACAATATATGTTAAACCCAATATATGTATACATATTTATACAGTTATCTTGCTGCACAAGAAAAATCAGATCAGGAAGGAAGAAAAAAGCCTGAGAAAGGAAACAAAATACAAAGCAAACAACAGAAAGAATGAAAATGCTATGTTGAAAACTTCAACTTTTGCGATAAGAACTCACTATTTGACAAAAATTTCTAGGAAAACTGGAAAATAGTGTGGAAGAAATTAGACATTGACCAATGTCTAATATCTTATACCAAGATAAGGTCAAATTAGGTTTATGATAGAGACATAAAGGGTGATACTATAAGCAAATTAGGAGAATATGGTATAATTTACTTCTAAGGTCTGTGGAGAAAGAAGGAATTTATGGCCAAAAAAAGAGCTAGGAAACATTATGAAAAGCAAAATGGATAATTTTGATTATATTAAATTTAAAGAATTTTGTACAAACAAACCAAAATTAGAAGGGAAGCAGAAAGCTGGGGAAAATTATTACATCCAATATTTCTGATAAAGGCCTCATTTCTAAAATATATAGAGAACTGGCTCAAATTTATAAGAATACAAGCCATTCCCCAATTGATAAATGCCCAAAGAATATGAACAGACAATTTTCAGATGAAGAAGTTAAAGACATTTCTAGTCATTGAAAAAATGCTCTAAATCAGCACTAATCAGAGAAATGCAAATTAATACAACTCTGAGGTATCACTTCAAACCTTTCAGATTGGCTAAGATAACAGAAAAAGACAATGGTAAATGTTGGAGGGGATGTGGGAAAACTGGGACACTAATACATTTTTGGTGGAGTTGTGAACAGATCCAACTACTCTGGAGAGCAATTTGGAACTATGCTCAAAGGGCTATCAAACTGTGCATAACTTTCATCTAGCAGTGTCTCTACTGGGTCTATATCCCAAAGAGATCATAAGAGGGACCTGTACATGCAAAAATGTTTGTAGCAGTTTTTTTTTTTTTTTTTGGTCATACTTGCAAGGAATTAGAAATTGAGTGGATACCCATCAGTTGTGGAATGACTGAATAAGTTATGCTATATCAATGCAATGGAATATTAATATTATTGTTTTATTTTTATTTATTTATTTTGCTGAGGCAATTGGGGTTAAGTGACTTGCCCAAAGTCACACAGGAAGTGTTGTGTCTGAGGCCAGATTTGAACTCAGCCCTCCTGACTTCATGGCTGATGCTTTATATACTGTGCCACCTAGCTGCTCAAAATATTATTATTTTATAAGAAATGATGAACAGGATAATTTCAGAAAAGCCTGAAAAGTATTACATGAATTAATGCTAAGTGAAGGGAATGAAAATAAGAGAATGTTGTATACAGCAACAATAAGATTATATGATGATCAACTCTGATGAATGTGGCTCCTTTCAACAATGAGATAATTCAAGATAATTCCAATAAACTTGGAGAGATCCAGAGTGAGAACTTTGGAGACTGAATGTGGATTAAAATGCAATATTTTTCACTTGTTTTATTGTTGTTTGTTTGCTGATTTTTTTCTTTCTCATGCATTTTTCCCTTTTGATCTGATTTTTCTTGCATAGCATGACAAATATGGAAATATGTTTAGAATAATTGCATATGTTTAACCTATATCATATTGCTTGCTATCTTGAGAATGGGGGGAAGTAAGGGAGGGAAGGAGATAAATTTAGAACACAAAATTTTGCAAGTGTGAGTGTTGCAAACTATCTTTGCATATATTTGGAAAAGTAAAAAACTATTATATATATACATATATACATATATGTATGTATATATATAATAGCTTTTTACATATATATGTATATATATACATACATATATATATATAAATCTTGTTTTGTTCTTATCATCCCCTTGAGCCACTATTCAACAATTCTATTTCCCTTGACAACCAAACTCCTAGGCCAGAGGTTCTTAACAATTTTGTATGTGTGTGTGCTAGATCTCTGTGACAGCTGGTGAAACCCATTTGCAGAATAATACCTTTAAAGGTATAGTATTGCAAAAAACCCCAATTATATTTAAATACTTACCAAAATATATATCTTTTTAATAAGTTTTCAGACTCCAGGCCACCTTGTCCTTGACAGAATCCTATGATTTTCTCTGTTTCATCATCACACAATTATTTCTTGATCCCTTGTTAATGTGGCTTCTGACCCCACTGATTTATTGAAACTTTTCTCTCAAAGGTGACCAACTAGAGAATTGACTGAAATTTATAAGAATATAAGCCATTTTCCAATTGATAAATGATTAAAGGATACGAACAGCCAATTTTCAGATGAAGAAATTAAAACCATTTCTAGTCATATAAAAATGCTCTAAATCACTATTAATCAGAGAAATGCAAATTAAGACAACTCTAAAGTACCACTGCACATTTCTCAGATTGGCTAAGATGACAGGAAAAGATAATGATAAATATTGGAGGGGATGTGGGAAAACTGGAACTCCTATGTTGTTAGTGGAGTCATGAACTGATCCAACCATTGTGGAGAGCAATTTGGAACTATGCCCAAAGGGCTATTGAACTCTGCATACCTTTGATCCAGCAGTGCCATTACTGGGTCTGTATCCCAAAGAGATCATAAAAAAAGAAAAGAATCCACATTGCAAAAATGTTTGTAGCAGCCCTTTTTGTAGTAGCAAGGAAATGGAAACTGAGTGGATGCCCATCAGTTGGACAATGGTTGATTAAGTTATAGAATATGAATGTTATGGGATATTATTGTTCTATAAGAAATGATCAACAGGATGACTTCAGAAAGGCATATTATATGAACTGATGCTAAGTGAAGTGAGTAGAATCAAGAGAACATTATATACAACAAGATTATGTGATGATCAATTCTGATGAACATAACTCTTTTCAATGAGGTGATTCAAGCAAATTCCAATAGACTTGTGATGGAGAGAGCCATCTGCATTCAGAGAGAGGTCCATGATGAATGAATATGGATGAAAACAGTACTTTTACCTTTTGTTGTTGTTTGCTTGATTTCTATTTTCTTTCTCATTTTTTTTCCTTTTTGATGAAATTTTTCTTGTGCAGCATGATAAATGTGGAAATATGTATAGAAGAATAGCACATGCTTAACATATATTGGATTACTTGCTGTCTAGAGGGGTAGGGAGAAGGGAAGAAGAAAAATTTGGAACACAAGGTTTTTCAAGGATAAATGTTGAAAACTATCTTTGCATATATTTTGAAAATAAGGCTATTATTTTAAAAAGCGATTGACTATTCCTCAACTGCTAGATGTTCCTTTTTCTTCTTCAACCTCATATTCAATGGTCCATCTCATTTTTTATATCATTGAAACTTCCCAGATATTTTTTTTACCTTCAATATCTTTGACATTGCTCTCTGATAGCTTTTATTCTCCCTGTCTGAGGTAGCATTTGCCACCAGTCTTCTCAGTTTCTATTGCTGGACCATCATCCAATTTCTTTTCCCTAAAATCTCTTCTGAGTTATTTCTTTTCTCTTTATACATTCCTTTGGTGATCTCACCAGCTCCCAAGTGTTCATTTATCACCCCTATGCAGGTGTCTTTTAAATTCAGTTTTGGTCTCTCTTCTGGGTAATAGTCCTGCACTGTCAATTGTCTGCTAGACATCTCCACCTAAGTATCCTGTCAACATCTGAGATTTAACATGTCCAAAATAGAACTCATTTTCTCTCCTGAACCCATCTCTTTTCCAAATTTTCTTATTTCTTTTGAGTATCATTATTCTTCTTGTCACCAAGAGTCTTTTCCCTTTTATTTTCATTCTTAATTGAACAAATAACATCTAAAATGAGCATTTCTATATACATAGTGGAAAGGAGAGACTTGCACAATAAATAATTTGAATCTCTACTATACAGACCATGCCAACCCCCATTTTAAAGCATACAGCAAATTCAGTGTATAACTTTCAAAAGTATCCTGATTATCTATGACTCCTTCTCTTCTACCTTCTATTCTTATTTTTTGGAAAGTGTCACAGAGAGATCCCTATCTTTAACCCATCTTTTTCTCTCATTCCCTATTTTCTCAACCCCTATTAAAAATTCCTTGTACAAAATATGAAGTCAAACAAACCCCCACATTGTTACCTTGGACTCTTTGAACCTCCCTTTTCCTTCACTTCTTTGACTCTTCTTTTTCCTTCACTTCAAACCCAATGACCAATTAATTGTTAAGTTTTGTTTACTTTACCTCCATTATTACCATCTATCTTGCCTCCACTCATGGTTAGTATTCTACCTTAATTTCTCATCAACTTTTATTTGAACTATCACATATGATGTAAATGTACATATGCATTACACAAAAACTTCTTATTGTGTTACTTCCTTACTTTAAAACAAAACAAAATAAAAATAATCCACTAAACAGGAAGACAGTAGCTCCCTATTGTCTATGTGACAAATTATAAACCTCCCAATCTCATTTTTAAGGTTCTTCATAATCTGATTTTTTTTGAGAGGGGTTGTTAAGTGATGTGCTTAGGGTCAGCTAGTAAATTTTAAGTCTCTGAAATCAAATTTGAACTCAGGTCCTCCTGAGACCAGGGCTAGTGCTCTATCCATGGTACCATCTAGCTGCCCCATAATCTTTTTCTAATGGACTCTTTAAATGTATTTCATATTATTTCCTTTCATGCTCACTCCTTTACAACCAAAATGGTTAACCAGCTATTCCTCTAAGGACTCTCCAGTTCCTGCTTCAGTGTATTCCAAGAAGGGGCACTCTCCTCTTATTTCTCTCTCACCTTATATGCTGTCTTTTCTTATTTCTGTGATGAGAATTCCCACATTCCCACATTTGTTTGACATACATAGTCAATATGTGTGAGAGGTAGGATTTGAACTCAGGTCTTCTTCCTGACTCTGAAGCCATTTCTCTCTCTATAACACCTCATTGTCTTTCCAAAGTCACTTTCAGTTGTAGTATATTTTTGCTATGGCAACAGTCCTAAATTCTCTTTTAGGTTAATTAATCAATAAATATTTAATGAATGCCTACCATGATCAAAGCATAGTTGAAGGCTAACTAGTAGGGCTATACAAAAGACAAAAGTAATTTTGTACATCTCATATAAACATATAGGTGTGTATGCTGTGTAAATAGAAGAAAATCTCAGAGGGAAGGCACTAGCAGTGAGGGATGGTGTAGAAAAAGCCTCTTGCAGAAAGTAAAATTTGAACTGAGTTTTGAAGGAGGCTGGGAAAAAACAGGCAGTAGAAAGGAGAGAGTTCAAGGCATAGAGGACAATAAGTGTATCACACAGATCTGGGAGGTGTGTGTGTGTGTGTGTGTGAGAGAGAGAGACAGACAGACAGACGGAGAGATGGAGAGACAGAGACAGAGACAGAGACAGAAATGAAGAGACAGACTCAGAGAGACAGAGACAGACAGAGACAGAGAGACAGAGACAAAAACAGAGAGAGAGCCAGACACACAGACACACAGAGAGAGAGAGACAGACAAAAACAGAGAGAGAGAGAAAGACAGACAGAGAGAGAGAGAGAGAGAGAGAAAGAGAGAGATGCATGCAGCTTATATTAAGAGCTTACTATGTTCCAGGCACTGGGGAATACAAAAACATAAGATAATCCCTGTTCCCATGGACTTTACAAGATCACATGAGGGCAGGTACTCACCTATGAGTAAGTAGGGTTCAAAATAGAGTTATCATGGCAATTGGTATGGAGCAAACTAGAGAATCAGCTGAAAATGAAGTGTTATATTCCCCTAGGTCAGGGAAGTCTTAACTTTTTGTTTGTCATGGATTTCTTCTGGAAATAATGCATAGCAGTACAAAGGAAATCAATTATATTGAAATAAAATTACCTCAACTTTTTTTTTTTTCTAAATTCATGGAACCCAGGTTAAGGACTTTTGCTCTAAGAAGGTTGATGATATGTCTAGCAGTGATAACAGTCATTTTCAGAGCTTCCAAAATTTTGATATGAATAGGTTGCAGAATTGTGAATAGTGGCTATCAGAAAGGATTTAATTAACTATAATTTATACCTCCTTGGTGGTATTTACTGAGACTTCAGAGACTCAAGATTACTACAATGTGTGGAATTATGTAGATGGTGGAATTTAATTTTGCTGAGAAGTAGGGTGAGAGAGAGAAGAACACATAAATAACCATGGTATCTCTCATGAATAAAAAACAGTATTTTAAGAATGAGTCTGTGCTCTGTCTGACCTGAGAATGAAAGCACAATAGACACGCCTTCAGCATGGAACTGTTCATATCCTAATTCCTGGATTTCAAAGTCAGAAAACAAAAGGAGGGAACTAGGGAAACTTTGGTGTTATGGGGATGCTCTGGGGAAAGAAGTTGCTTGCTAATTCTGTAGAACTCATTCACCATTTAAATATTAAGTGGCATTACACTGAAAATACCCAATCTTTCTGAATCTTGGATTCTCCTTTGGGATCCATATTATTTCAATCTCTCTTCTTATATATCCTCTCTCATACCTAATGCCCTTTCATATCAATTTAATATGTAAAATACAGTGGTACCGACAACTCAGAACCTTTAGCATGTGGGAGCAGAATGAGAAGGTTGTGCATTTTCCATTAGGAGTATGGGGATCTTAGGAAGCAATGTTTGTTTTTTATTTCTTCTCTTTGATATCACACACCCAGAATTCGAATACTGAAAAGGTCAAAGGGGAAGCAAACACTCATACATAATTTACTGACTATACAGGAACTGTGTGGGAAGTATAAATTTTGACACATCACTCTTGCGACAAAAATTGCAAATGAGAATGGAAGAATGGCAAAACATGAATCCAATCTCCATGACAAATTCTGCTATGAGACCAGAGAAATGAGACCCAACTCCCTCGCTTTTGTCACCATTCTGAGACTGTTTCCTTTAGCCCTCCTCACATGCTACTATAATATAGTCTGACACCTGCAAGTTCGTTGCAATGGATTATTCTCTGTGAGAAGCAAAAGCCCTCTGCTATTTGTTTTGAAGGAGAGCTAGGGGCTAGTAACTATGGAAAACTCCCTTTGCCTCTCAGAGCTTGTAAATGGAAAATCTGAATTCAACATTGTTCACTTTTCAAATTCTATTTATTATCCTATTTTACTGTAGTTATGGCAACATAAGAAAAAGCACTAGCTTTGAGGACTGAGGACTTAGGTTCAAATATTCTTTTAGGATATTAGGCTTAAATAAGTGGGCCTAGAGGCCTTATCTCCCTCCTATCCAAGTCACAGACCTTTTCCAAAAAACCTTCTTAATCATGCTGCCTTCCTCACCTATTAAATTCTTTTTATTGTCTTCCCCTATTAGAATATAAACTGCTTTAGGACAGGGATTGTCTTGCTTGCTTGTATTTGTACTCTGTTTTAAACATAGCATCTTATTTTATGTATTATGCTAAGTGCTTAATACATGCTTTTTCATTCATGCATTTGCTTACTTTATTAATTTATTCCTCTGTCGCATTATATAGCCTTGGATAAGTTAGTTAACCTTTTTTAGACTTCAGTTTACTTATTTATAAAATGAAGGGTTGTACTTGATTAAGAGTTATGGGGTCTGTGAATATGTCTGTTCAAAAACAAGTTTCCTTTTTTATCTTATATATTTTATTTTATTTTTTTAAAAACATGATTCTGATAAGTCCATATCCTTCACCTGGGTGCCAAATGGATGCATGACAATAAAAATGTTTTCAATTTAGATGATTTGTAAGGTGACTTCAGATCAAAAATCTAGTATCTCAAGATCCTATAAGCTCAGGATCCTTTTATCCTGACTATGTGACTTTGGAAAGGAATGAGGATTGGTCATTCTTGAGAACCAGACAACTTGGTTCATGTCCCCTACCTCTGATGCTGAGTGATTCTGAACAAGTCACTATTAGCCAATTAAATCAGGAAGTTCTTCAAGATTTTGCTGGCTGCATAATCATTTTGTTTTGAAATGTAATATTATCTATGTTTTATTATATTTTTATTTATTTTATTACATATTTCCCAATTATATTATAATCTGGTTCATAACACTTGTGAATGTTAGGGGCTACATGTGGTCCAGATTAAAAAAAAAAACAGTAAATCAAGTGACGATCATTAGGATTTGGTGATTTCTGAGATATAAATGCTGATACTGAAAATTTACCAATAAGATCTTGTGGGCTGGTAAAATTGACTCCAGCATACTACTGACTGAATTGGACTAACAAATGAATATAGATTGGTAGTAAAGGACCAGAAAAAGATGTCTTAATATCCAGAGAAAAGCTGCAATTTTACCTACAATGACATCTTCCCAAGATCAAATGAAATTTGATCTTCCCCTTCCCTTCCCCTTCCCTTTCCTCCCTCCCCTCCACTCCCCTCTCCTACATTTCCCTCACCTTCCCTTCTCTTCCTTCCCCTACCCCTTTTTCCCCTTCCCTCTCCTGTCTTCCCCTCCCTCCCTTCCCCTCTCCTGAATTTCCCTCATCTTGCACGTCCTTCCCTCCCCTTCCCCCTCCCCTCCCTTTCCCAAATGTGATGAAATTCTTAAAGTGCTTTGAAAAATTTATAGAATATAAATAAAAACTATTATTGTTGTTTTTCCCATTATTCTCATTTTATAGTCAATGAATTTCAAGTAGAAATTTTCCTGGGCTAAGTATCTATGCAACAATTGTTCTTTTATGCTTTAATCTTTGACAGATTATTGCTCAGGTGGAAAAAATTATTGTTGTTTATACTTTTATAAAAGTACACGGATATAAGTTCATATTGTATAGAATCATAACTCAATGAACTGACAGAATGTATTATTGTTATTCATATCATCCTTCTTATCCTTTTAGATGAAGTTCAGAAAGAAACATTCCAGGAACAAATCATTATCCTGCAATTAATATTTCATGTTTAATGTTCTGCAGACTATTGCACAGCTGAATAAAATAATTGCTTTCTGTAATTGAATAAAAGAAATAGAATCTAAGTTCATCTTTGTTAGGCACACTAAAAGTATCTTCAAGACAACCTCATAGTAGACAGGACAACAAAGATCATACGTGCATGGTTTTGATTTTTCTATTAGGACTCTGCAGTTTGGAAGCTTTTTATTTTATTTAACTTGAAGATGATGGATATTTGGCATAGTTATATCTATTAAAATTCACCTTAAATGTCTTAGATTACATTAATTTAAAAAGTTTTGCACAAATAAAACCCATGCAAACAATATTATATAGGTGGAGAAAAAATTTTATACCCAGTGTTTCTGATAAAGGTCCCATTTGTAAAATATATAAAGAACTGTGTCAAATTTCTAACAACATAAGTCATTCCCCAATTGATAAATGGTCAAAGGATATGAACAGACAATTTTCAGAAGATGAAATTAAAGTCATCTATAGTCATATGAAAAAATGTCCTAAATCACTATTGATTAGAAAAATTCAAGTTAAAACAACTCTGTTACAACCTCACAATTCTCATAAGATGACAGGAAAAGATAATGATAAATGTTGGAGGGGATGTGGGAAAACTGGGACACTAATGCATTGTTGGTGAAGTTATGAAATAATCCAAACATTCTGAAAAGCAAATTGGAACTCTGCCCAAAGGGCTATCAAACTGTGGATATCCTTTGATCCAGCAATGCTACTACTGGGTCTGTATCCCAAGGAAATCATAAAGGAGGGGAAAGGACACACATGTGCAAAAATGTTTGTAGAAGCTCTTATTGTGGTAGGAAAATATTGGAAAATGAATACATGTTCACCAACTGGGGAATGGCTGAATAAGTTATGGTATATGAATGTAATGGAATATTATTGTTCTATAAGAAATGAATAAACTGATTTTAGAAAGACCTAGAAAGATTTACATGAACTGATGCTGAGCAAAACAAGCAGAACAAGATATACATGGTACACAGTAACAGTAAGATTATGTGATGATCAATTCTGAAAGACTTGATTCTTCTCAGTTGTTCAGTGATCCAAGAAAAGTCCCAATAAACTTTGGATAGAAAATGAGATCTGCATACACAGAGAGAGCCCTGGAGACTGAATGTAAATCAGCACAAGCTATGTTTACTTTTTTTCCTTTTTCTTCTTTTTTTTTTCTTTTTTTTTACTTTTGTTATGAATTTTCTCTCCCAACACGATTCATAAAAATGTGTATTTAAACAAATTAATGTACATGAATAACTAGAAAAATAAAACAATTTAAAAAATAAAAAAGAGAAAATATTTAAAATTTTTTATAGATCAGTGTTTTATTTTGGAGATTGTAGACAATGGTTTTGTGTGGGGTAATACTCTTGGTTCCATTGCAATTTGGGGAGTGTATCAAATTTCTAAGAAGTTTTGAGTTCTTTATTTGTAGTACACAGAGTTGTCATCTATTGGTTTGTGAAAGACAGTGTCTTCTGCTCTATAATTTTAGCCACCAGGTCACTTTTTGTTAGATATTCAACTAGTACTAATTTTTGCAGCCTGCAGTGATGTACTGCATACTATGTACCATTTCCTTGTAAGGTATTCATCTGGTGCTAATTTTTACAACTTTTAATGATATACTGTATACTATCTATCATTTCCCAGTATAATTTACAAGGATCAAGATGTCTGGCCTTCTTAAGAACAATATGTTTATAATTTCCATCATAACTCCCACTATTCTCAAAAGCAAATCCACAGGACAGAGCTATTTTTGAAATATTATTTTTGTTTGCATATTATTGATTAAGGTCATGTGCATATCAACATGAAAAGTCTTTGTATTCTACTGCTGGATCCTGGCCATTTTAAAAGTTCTATTTGGAGATGTTACATTTGAAAAATCCAAATCCAAATGATATCTTGATATGTGTTTTTAGTAGACTTATATAGCATGATAGCTGTATACATCGTGATTAATAAGAAGATGCTTTGATATAGTTCCTCTTTAACTTTAAGCCATATTTGGTGAAATAATAATGAGGTTAACTAACGATAGCCTAGGCAGAACAGAAATGGACTTTAGTCAATTCTGAAAAGTAACATTTTTTTTCTTTATTTTAAATTTATGACATAAAACAAGCATTTCCATAATATAGTGTAATAATAAAAGATGATTGTGCACAAAACTGCAAATCTATAATGTACAACTTGCTATTGCTTTCAAATATATTATAAAATTATCATGTAAATTTCTTTTATTTCTTCCCTTCCCAATACCTTGCCCTAGAGGTGGTTACCATTAGATATAAAAATGTGTGTGTGTGTCTGTGTAATCATTCTATATGCACTTCTTTTCATCAGTTCTTTCTCTGGATGCAGATAGCATCTTCCTTTATATGTCCTTTGCTGTTGATTTAGGTATTTGTAATAGTTAAAATGACTTAGTAACTCAAAGTTTTTCTTAAAACAACATTACTATAATTGTAGAAAATGTTCTTTCGTTTCTCATTTCTCCATTATTCTGTGCTACTGTATTCATGTTTTTCTAAAGTTACTGAGCTCATAATTTCTTATAGCATATTATTATTCCATCACAATCATATACCACAATTTGTTTAGACATTCCCCAATTGATGGGGAACCTCCAGTTTATACTTCTTTGCCATTATAGAGAAAGCCACTCTAAATATTTTAAAACATGCAGGTTCTTTTCTTTTTTAATCATCTTTGGAAATAGATCTCCTAGTGCTGTGTCAAAGAGTATAAACAGTTTAATAATTCTTTGGACATAATTTCAGATTGCTCTCCAAAACAGCTGGATCAAGTAACAATTCCACCAAAGAACTAGTGTTCCAATTTTTTTATTTCCTCTTTAATATTTGTTACTTTCCTCTTCAATCATTTTAGCCAAGCTGATAGGTATAAAATGGTATCCCAAGGTTATTTTTATTTGCATTTCTCTAATAAATAATGATTTAGAGCATTCTTATGTGACTATATTTTTTTTTGGTTTCGTTATCAAAAAACTAACTGTTGATATTTTTTGACCATTTATTAATTGGGTAATGATTCTCATTCTTATATATTTTAACAAAATTCTTTTCATATTTGAGATATGAGACCTTTATCTGAGAAGCTGTCTATAATCTCCCTCCACCCCTTCACAATTTTCTGCTTTACTCCTGATTTTGGCTACATTTGCTTTATTTTTACAAACACTTTTAAATTTAATGTAATCAAAATTATCCATTTTACTTTTCACTCTATTCTTAATCTCTTGTTAATTTACAAATTGTTCACTTAAACCTAAGTCTGATAAGTAATATGTCCCATGAGCTTCCAATTTTCTTGTCATTTCTCTCTTTACATCTAGGTCATGTTCTCATTTTGACCTTATCTTGATAAGTGGTATTGTGATATTGTTTTGTGCCCAATTTTTGCCAGATTGTTTTCCAGGTAACGCAATGATGGGTTTTTTTTTTTGCCAAAAAATGAATTCTTATCATCAAATGTTAAGTCTTTATATTTGCGAAATACAAGGTTACTATATCTATTTATCTGCTACTGTAAATTGTGTATCTACTCTGTTCTATCAATCTGCCTTTCTATTTCTTGGCCACTATCAGATAGTTTTGATAATTAATGCTTTATAATGTAGTTTATGATCTGATACTGTAAAACCTCTTTCTTTTACATTTTTTCCCATTAGTTCCTTTGATACTTTTTTTTTTTTTGGTTCTGCCAATTACGTTTTGCTATTATTTTCCTAATTTATTAAAATAGTTTTTGTTAATTTAATTGGGATGACATTGTATATATAAATTAAGTAAAATTATTATTTTTATTATATTGGCCCTGTCTACCCAGGAACAATTAATATTTCTCCAATTATTTATTTATTGGCAAGGCATTTGGGGTTGTGACTTGCCTAGCGGTCACAAAGCTAATTAAGTGTCAAGTGTTTGAGGACAGATTTGAACCACTTTTCTTTACTCTAGACCCAGAGCCCTATCCATGGTGCCACTTAGTTGCTCCATTCCATTTATTTGAATCTGATTTTATCTGAATAATTAAAAAAAATTATACAATTTTGTTTATATAGCTCCTGGGTTTGTTTTGTCAGGCTTACTCCCAGGTATTTTATACTGTCTAGTGTTATTTTAAATGTGCTATCTCTTGCTATGTCTTCCTATAAGGTTCTATTTGTGATGTATAGGAATGCTGATAATTTATGTGGATTTATTTCATATCCTGCTAATTTCTTAAAAATCTAATTGTTTCTGATTTTTAATCCATTCTGCTATCCATGTTTTTTATGGATGTGTTCATCCCATTCATATTCAAAGTTATAATTACTATATATGAATATTCCTCCATTTTATTCTTACTCACTATCCTCTCAGAATCTCTTTTTACCTTATTCCTAACCTTATCTTTTCCCCTTACCTTCCCGTTCCTTATTCTATCCACTTCTCTGAGAGTCTCTCTCTTATCCTCTTTTCCAACTCACCTAAATCTTAATCTGCATATCCTTCTAAAACTCCCTCTCCCATTCTGTCCCTTAGTCTTCTCATTTCTCTAAAATTTTAGTCTTCTACACCATTCTAGATGCACATATTGTTTCCTTTTCAACCCAGATCAGATGAGTGTAAGGTTCCAACATTACCTATTCTTCATCCCTATCTGTTTTCATACCCCATTTTATTAGATAACTGATCTTTTTTTACCCTTTCCCAATCAATTTTGTTTTTTAAGAATCACCCCATCATACACAATTCAGCTCCAACCTTTCTTACAAATTGACCTAGTAATGATGATGACTTTTTAAAGAATACTAGTTCTATCTTCATATATAAAAAGTAAACAGTTTAACTTCAATTATTTTCTTATAATTAGTCTTTAAGATTTTCCTTATATTTCTTTTGGATTTTTTTATTTTGAATTTTCCCCGAGCTCTGTTTTTTTTTTTATAACAAATACTTGAAAAATTTTCAAATATCCATTTTTTCCTTTTCAGGATTATGTTCAACTTTGCTAGGTAAGTTATTCTTGGTCACAATTCCTGTTTTTTTGCCATTTGAAATATAATGTTCCATGACTATGGTCTTTTAATGTAAACATTGTTAGGTCTTGTGAAATCTTGAATTTTATCTTTGTTTTTTTTTCTTTATACTTGCAATATTTTCTCCTTAACCTGGGAATTTTGAAACTTGGTTATGATATTTTTATAAGTTTTCTTCTTAGAATCTCTTTTATATGATAGATGGTAATTTTTTTCAATTTCTTCTTTGCCCTTTTGTTTTAGAATTTTGAAATTTTCCTCAAGAATGTCTTCTAATATTGTGTCAAGATTCTATAATAAAATAAATTTTATTATAACTTTGAAGTAATCCCACAATTTTATATTATGTCTCCTTGATCAGTTATCCAGAGATAACATTTTATAGCAATTACTTTTAAATTTTTTGGTAGCAGGTTTTAAATAGAGAAAAATTTTCCATGTAGACATCAAAAAGTTCAGAATTCTCTCAATAATGAATATATTTGAATGCATATGATACATGAACAAAAAAATGAACTTTTTTGATAATCAACAGAGGCAGGAGACAAAGTTCTATTTGATGTTTTTAAAATAATTATTCTTTTTTTGTTTTTTTTATTTTTATTGTTGCTTTTATTATTGCTATCACAATTATTATTGTTGTTAATATTATCCAGGGTGCTAATTCATGTAATCATGCCTATGCTCAAAGCAGAGATGCTTACTCTCTCATGTAGAAGAGTGTCACCGTCAATCTCTGATTTTATATTTCTAGTTCCTTTTATGAAAAGCTTGGGACAAATTGACCCTCTTTTATATTTATATAAATACTTTTATATTTAGTATTGTGTAGTAGTTGTGCAAAAATAAAAAAGTCACCTACTTTTTCTATGCCTCAGTTTCCTCATTTGAAAAATGAGGATAACAATCCCTTGTTTACCTCAGAGGGTTGTTATGAGCCCAGAATTAGATAATATAAATGAAACTTTCTGCAAACTTCAATGTTCTAAAGACACACTAACCCAAAAGTCTTTGTGCAGTTTGAAACTATTGTTTTTTGGGACATCATTTAAATGTCAGCTATTGTTATTCTGTATAAACCATAATCTATACATTCTATATGTTAGGTATTGTCATAGTGGGACATTTTTATAAAGTCAATACTGATGAGAATAAGACTAAGTTCTAATTATAAGGAGGACATTACCCTTAATGCTTCAAAAGAACTGAAATTTCCCTGATATGAACATGTGGGTTCCTTGTGGTCAGAGATGATTTTTAATTTTATTTTTGTATCTCTAGAACCTGGCACAGTACCTGCTAATAATAATAATAATAGCATTTCTATAGCATCTCCAATGTGCCAAGCACTATGTAAAGCACTATACATATATGATCTCATTTGATCCTCACAATAACTCTGAAATGTAGGTGCAATTCTTTCCTCCAGAACCTGAGGCAAACAGACTTGCCCAAAGTCTTACTAATATGTTAAGTAATATCTGACTCCAGACTCAGTGCTCTATCCATTATGTCATGTAAATACCTTTATACTTTATAAATATTTGTTAATTGATTGCTTGGGAATTTCCTCCACTGAAACAAACTGAAAATCTATCCATTCCTTAATAGCTGGTCTTCATGAGCTGCTGTTGTCAAAAAAATATTCTTCATATGTTGGGCAACCTTCTAGCAAGGAATCCATTTCCAGACTTAGTTCTCAAAAGATGGACAGAAAAGTTTCCAGGATGCAATGTGAAGTCTTTCTGGTTTGACAAGATCCATCAGAACTTAAGTAACTGTGGCCTTTGAAAGCCCAGGCACCTCCAGATCACCATGATAAATCAGAATAGGAGAGGTCTGACTATGGCTATTCAGCCTTTTTCCACCTGAAATTACTTAGTAGTTATCAGGAGACAAGATGTGATATCCAAATCCCCTGAAATAATTAACTTAGTTACAATAGGGGTTGTATTATAAATTCCATTTTATCAACATTTATTTAAGGCTACAATATTCAGCTTTCTCAAAGAGAGATTTCCAGAAAAAATCCCAACAAGCATTTCAATGAGGGAAAACCAGGCAACTTGGCCTGCAACTATCTTTAACTTCCTCCTGTTCTAGATTTTAGGGGATGGTGAGCAGTCATTCAATTATTCCTATTTATCATTTCCATATCTCCATTTTGCTAACTCATTGCTTAGATGAGTTTCTTGGTATAAACACTTCTCTACCCTAAAAATTATATCAAAAAGATTTGTAATTCTCTCTGTCTCTGTCAATCTCTCTGTCTCTGTGTTCCTTTGTGTCTGTCTCTGTCTCTGTCTCTGTCTCTGTCTCTCAACTCCTAGCACTCTGGCAAACACCTCAGTATTAGATCTCTCTCTCTTTCTCTCTCTCTTTCTCTCTGTCTTTCTCTGTCCATCTCTCTCTCTGTCTTTTTGTCTCTCTCTTTTTCTGATGCTTTCCCTTCCATTGCCTTTTTCTATGTTTCCAATAACTACACATTCTATCAAATGCCTATGATTAATAATTATTTATAAATTTAGCACCATATAGAAATACTATTTAAACAAAGACAAACAGACTTGACATCCATTCACCAAGAAGGAGCCCAACATGAGAAAGGAGATACACAATGCCTTAAAATCTTTTGGTGTGGGTACAGGGCAGATGGTTTAAAAATAGAGGATTAATCTGGCTGGTCCTTCAGCTTGATTGGCCCACAGTGTTTTCCTTCCAGGAGTCTTTTCCGGATGTATGTAGAAGCGACCCCCAGCCTGGCTTCCTTCTCCCATTTCTATGTATCTTCTTGGACACCCCCCCGCCACTTGTCCAGTTCCATATATGTCTTGGTATTCTCCTCAAGGGCTGGTTTCCTCTTTGAGTCTGAGGTCTGACTAGACTCACTAACTGACCTCTGAAGCTCACCTGAGTCATCACCAAACACTGTTTATTCTACAATTGTCTTAAAAAACATTTCTTGGCATTTCAGTGTTTTTAAACACTTTCCATAGAACTTTTTCCTCTGATTTATTATAGGTCCTAGGTTTTCAGAGACCAATTCCCTTACATCAGTGAGTAAACAATACATGGTCAAAAATTTTTCCATGTAAATATATGTACATACCTGTTTTCAGCAAACAATATTTGGCCCAAATCTGCCTTATCATCTTCATATGATAGAGGTATACTTCTAGAATTATGACTGGAGAAAATATAGATATGTCCTCCAGGTGGGTTGTTTACACTAATTTTCTCTCTCTTTTTTTTTTGTCTGCGTGTGTGTGTCTGTCTCTCTATGTCTGTCTGTCTCTTTCTTTGTGTATCTCTTTATCTTTTTCTCTTTCTATCTCTGTCTTTCTGTCTCTGTGTGACTGTCTCTCTGTTTCTGTCTGTCTGTCTCTGTCTTTCTCTGTCTCCCTCTCTCTCTCTTTTAGTGAATGCAAAGTTTTTGAAGATTAATGACAGCCCAAAGTTTTACCTATTGGTTGAAAGATTATTTTGGTTTCTTTGGTAATTAAATCCATTTCTTGTGGTCTTGTTTGTGTTCTGCTGAAGATGATAAAATGTAAAATCTGTTTATAAAAAAATCCTTATAATACACAACAATTATATGTATCATCTATGGATTTATAGGTTTTATTATGTCTCCTCTGATTGGGAATTTAAAAATGAGACTCAGTAGTTTAATATAACTTAAATGGAGCCATGTTTTGATTTGATTTATTTTGGCAATCAAGGATTTTCATCTGGAGGCTAGTTATTTTTGTCATGATGCAATTGATCAACCTAATTCCATCCTACAGAAACTCATCAAATTCACAATCTTTACCTCAGACTAGAAGTTGAAGTTTATAGACTATAGATTTGTGTGAATAATTGCAACTATAATTTACTGAGCCTGGAAATCAGAAGTAAGCTCAGAGTTTTGTAATGGATTTTTCTTTGTGTTTTAATTTTAGTTTCTTAATTAATTTCATGCCATTTCCTTATTTGATCTGGCTTAGTTGCTGTAAAAAACTGTATCATTATACTTTCTTTTGCTCAATTTATTTTGCCTCATCCGAGTCCAGATCTCCTATGCTGGTTTCTCTATAATATAGCTGTTAGTTTCATTCCCTAATAGCCAAAAGACTGTGGCAGCTCCAGATTTCCCTTTAGCCAGGCCCTAAAATTGCTGACCATTGATCTCATAGTATGCAGTGGCTTGAGGATGAAAGTAATTTCCTCCTTTGAATGTCCTAGTACCTTGTGGACATGGGCAATCTGTAAGTATGTATTACATTTCTCAACTTATTATCATTCCATTTGGAAAAACATGTCACATGAGGCCAAAAAGATCCAGTTATGCAATGAATTCTGCTTAAATGAATACCTGATGAAGTGATAAACCTGTTATAAAATGCATTTGCTGCTCTCGCCAATTCATTGAGATCCAGTTGCAGGCCTGAAAAATATATCAAATAATGAAATGTGATAATCTGGCCCTGCTAAAGGGCGACTAATCTTTGAGTGGTGTCTCGCACTGCCTATGGAGAAACTCTTATTCATTTAATTCCTGATTGAAAAAAAAAAGAATTTTCTTCAGAGAGAACTATTTTTGCCATATCCCAAATAATATGTTTGTGGTTTTCCCTCCATATGATAAGATTTAGACAAATCATATTTAGTTATTCGGGCAAACATGGAATCAATCTATATTAAATATTAAAGCACAAGTAAAGCTTTAGGGGCAATGGAGCATGCATTCACAGTGGGAGCAGAGAGATCCTGGTTTCTGTTGGCTTTACCAATGTTTGAGCCTGATACCTAAAGCAACCAGGCATCATACCAGAAAATTAGAAATCAGGGCATAGCCTGAGACACTGAGGGTCAAGAGGGACAGCAGATAGAATGATTCAATAAGATCTAGGTTTGTGTACTCACCTTTAGTTTTAGCTTAGTTTTTCATTTATAAAATGGGAATAATAATAGTACTAACTCATATAGTTTTTATGAAGATCAAATGGGTTAGGATATGTAAAGCATTTTTTCATACCTTGAAGTACCATCTAGGATTATAGATTTAGAACTAGAAGAACTTAAGAACTTTAAGCCTTTTATTTTACAAATGGATACACTGAGGCCTGGAAGCCTAGATAGATAAAGTAACAGAGACTGGAATCAGAGCTGTTATTAGATTGAACATATTAACAACCCCTGTTCTATCAACTCCAGGGACCAATCCATAAGGGGACAGAAGGTAATTTGGGGGCTGTGGTGTTTGGAAATTCATATGTCACAAAGATAGCTCAAAGAAAGTGCCTTCTTGTGCTCTGATGAGGGAATTGCATGACTCATAGAAATTATGTATGTAATTGTTTAATTAATGAATTAATTAGCCTTATAGAAATCGTTATTCTCTTGAATAAAGAGAATCATGAACAAGATGATATACAATATTTTCTAAGATATTTATTATAATAAAATAAATAGTTGGCTCTTAAGTTCTAGATCTTAATGACATGGTTAGTTAGCATTTAAGCTCTAGACCTTTGGAGAGAAATAAACATTCTTCTGCTTAGGACAGTGTAGGTGTGATCTGAATGGATTGGATGATTGCCCAATTTTCCAAGCAGCCTTGGGATGCTCTCATTCTTCCACAGCAAAATCCTTCTGTTCTGTGATGTCAGTGGTGGGTGCAATCATTTTATTTCACAAATGGTGATTTGAAACAACAGGAATCTGAGGGACTCTGGCAGGATTGTAATCATATGACTGTCTATATGAAAATGGAATATTGACCTGACAACAGTAGGGAATTGTCTTTGAGCTGTTCTTCCACTGGTGATGATCCATTTGCCTTTTCATGACCATTGGCATGATTTTTGAGATTGGGCAGGTCAAAGTCAGTGGATTTATGGTGGATCTGAGGCGCTATATACAGAGATACACACCATCGTGTAAAATGGATATATAATTTATAGAATAAGTAAATACAAAAGATGAATGCTTACTATGTGCCATTGTTGTTCAGTTCTTTTAGTCATATGTGATTCTCTGTGATACCATTTGTGGTTTTCTTGGCAAAGATCCTGATTTCCTTCCTCAGCTCATTTCACAGATGAGGAAACTGAGGCAAACAGGGTTAAGTGAAGGTCACACAAATAGTAAGCATCTGAGACCATTTTTGAATTAAGGTCTTGAAGTATTCTCCACTGTGCCGCTTAACTGTCCTATGTACCCTATGTGCCAAGCAACATGCTAAGCTCTAAGAATGAAAATACAAAAAAGTAATAGCCCCTCCCCTCAAGGAGTTTATATTCTGACAGAGGGAGAGAACATTAATAGAAGAATGGTGGCTAGGGAAGGGAATTTTGATCTGTAGGGTCACAGCAAGAGAGTTCATAGGTGAGATCCACACCTTCTCAGGAGCAATGGTGATATTGATTTGATTCCTATACCCAGAACACGAAGTGGAAAGGGATTAGTTGAGTTCACTTTTGGGGTTCGAGCAGTTGGCAAGATAGCCTGAGTTTAACAATGGGATGTAAAGTATGGTCAGATATACAACATTAAACATGAAATAAGCATAATACATGACTGAAGTTCCACCAAATTCAGTGTTAAATTATATAGATTGCATTGTAGAAATAATTGACTTCATAACTATGATAAAATCTAGAGTAGCTTAAAGAAAATGGAAGTTGAGAATACTGATTTAGAGGAGAAAAGCAACTTACCTTTATGAGAATTCAGAGTTGATGCTCTCTAGTACTCTCTACAGCATGTCTAAGTAGGGAAGAAAAACTCCTCTTCCACTAAGAGTAGAGATAGAGAAAAAAGGAGAGGCATAATAATAATAAAGCCCTTCTTATCTTTAAAATTATTATTTCTCCTAAAAATTTGTCTTTATTTCTTTTCTGAAGTATCAAAACTTTCTTTTTTACCATATAATTTTCCATTTTTTTTGAGTGGGGATCTTTATCAGTCAATCTTTAAATCTTTATTAAGTGCCTACAATATGCTAGCATTGGGAATAAAAAAGAGAAAGATGAAATTATTTCCAAAGGAGTGATTACCTAGTTAGGCTGTTGTTAGTTTTGTTAAAAAGTACATACACACAAATAAACCTGTTTTCATCTGAATGTAGACTTTTTTGGGAGTAAAAAGAAGCTACACTCCAGGAGAGACCTAATGCTAGCTATGAGTTTGATGTTTGAGATATCTGAGGTGAGAGGCTAGTTGTCTCTTGCTGTTTTTGTCTTATAGGCTGGTCAATTATTTTATTCTTTTAAGACTTTATACAGTCGCGTGGTTGTCCAGACCTGGGAGAATATGCAGGTGGCTATCTGAACTGAGAGACATGCTGTCTCTTGCTTCCTCTGAACTGCTTTTCTCTTATATAGATTCTGGGTCTCAGAATGACAGTCTTGACTCTGTCCAGCTACGGTCCTATCTTTAAGTCTAGAAAGCTGTGGGGCAGCAGGTGGCAGCTAGGGTTTGGCTGGACCAAGGTGAGAGGGAAGCTAATTAGTCCTCGTGGGGATCAAGAGTACAAATCCTGGCCCCATTAGCTCTAGACTTTAACCAAGTGAACTAGCTGGCCATATAGTTAATCAGAAGTGGAAGTAGAATGATTCAGAACTTGGTATACCCAGTGTTTGTTTCATTCCAAAGTTCCACAAAGATAGATATCCTGTCATATTGCATTTGAGATAGAGGGAACAGAGGTCAATAATTGCACAGAGTCACTACTGTCATGTTGCCTCTGAGCCTTAATTCTTACCCAGTGAATCTCTAGCTTCAATACTCACGTGTAAGGATGTAATAACAACAATGAAATTAATGTCATTTTTTCTAGAAGAAAAAATATCTGACAAATAAAAAATGAACTCTTGATACTGGCAGTCAAAATCTTTCTCAGAGCAAAGACAAGCTTGAACTTTTTCATAATGTTGCCTGACTGCTAGTATAGAGAAAAACTTTCTTCCATCATGGATGTTTCACTCAGTTCAATTCAATAAACATTTAATGAATGACTACTCTGTGTTAGGTACCATATTAAGTGCTAGGAATAGAAATAAGAAATAAAAAAAATGAAAACCTTTCTTCTACCATGGATGTTTCACTCAATTCAATTCAATAAACATTTAATGAATGACTACTCTATGTCAGGTACCATATTAAGTGCTAGGGATAGAAAAAAATAAGAAATTAAGAAATAGTTAATGCTCTCAAGAAGATCACAATCTAATGGAAGAAGACAACACTAAAAAGGATGCTAGAGAGGGAGGGCAAAGGGAGAGGACACTTGGGGAAGGGGCATCTTGATTCCAAGCAGAGCCTCTGCCCTCTTAAAAAGGAGAGCTTTGGGGGAGAGTAGTTCTCCATTCTCCAGACCTCAATCAGAGAAGAGGGAAGTTGAGAGATGTAGAAAGGTGTTGAGTATATCTATGATTGAGTTAAGTAAGCAGCAGGATGAGATTTCTAGTGATCTGATAATCCAGGGAGGGACATTTTGTTCCATTAAATTTAGACCAAGCAAAGCCATAGATCAAAAGACAAAATCTTCAATGAAATGATCTATTATTTGCCACCAGAGAGGACATGGTTTAGTGAAAAGAATAACATGTTCTAGGCTTGGCTCTGCCACATATTAGAGCCTAAATAAATCAGGAAACCTCTCTGAAACTCAGTTTCTCATCTATAAAATGGGAATGATATGTAATTTCATCAGT
The DNA here is from genome assembly GCA_023553655.1 of Myrmecobius fasciatus. Taxonomy (NCBI): domain Eukaryota; kingdom Metazoa; phylum Chordata; class Mammalia; order Dasyuromorphia; family Myrmecobiidae; genus Myrmecobius; species Myrmecobius fasciatus. Next base: position 14,505 of record JAJPUD010000232.1, on the reverse strand, counting down.
GTAAGGAGCTTTTGGTCAGGAACTCCCTCTATCAACATGAGCTAGCAATTGTTCTGCAAACTAAATAAAAATACTCTATGGGGGAAGACTTTGAGACTATCTTTTTACAATTGTAAAATAGAGACAATCATACTTGCCCTTTCTGCTTCATAAGATTGTTGTAATGATCATAGCATTTAAGGATGCAAGGGACTATTCCTTCCATCCCTAAATCTTCTGACTTTATAACCCTAGAAGTCATCTAACAGCTCCACTTTACAGCTGAGGAAACTGAGGTCCAGAGCAGGGTAATGATGCATTGAATTTTATGTTGTTAGCAAGTGACAAATCTGGAATTTGATTCAATTCAATAAACATTTGTTAAAGTTCTGCTTTGTAAAATTCTTTGTTATGTTGAATAACTGTCTGAAAATGGACAAGGAGAGGAATACAGGGAGAAATTTAAATGATATAAAAATAAAATATTTCAAAATTACTTTTAAAAAGTTTTGTGTTGTGCACAGTAATATGTTTTGTGGACCTCAATGAAAAATACTCTTGGACCTTTACTCTACTGGAAAGGATACCAGAATGAATGAATGGAAAAAAAACAAAAACAAAAACCATATATTAAGTATCTGCTATGGGCAGCTAGGTGGTACAGTGGTTAGGAGGAACCTAAGTTCAAATCTGATCTCAGAAATTTACTAGCTTTGTGACCCTGAGCAAATCACTTAACTCTCTGTCTCAGTTTTTTCATATGTAAAATGAGTGGAAAAAGGAAATGGAAAGCCACTCCAATATCTTTTTTCAAGAAAACCCCAAATGGGATCATGTAAAATTGGACAAGACTGAAATGACTAAGCAGCATAATATTACAGAAACTCTTCTTGACGTAGACAAAAGTTAGTCTTGTGTATATCCTTTAGGAGCTGTATTCTGAGCAGATCAGGGAGGGTTGTTAGGGCTTGGGGAGTTACAGGGATCTTTCATAGAGTTCTAAAACAACTTATTGTGATACTTTTCTTTTTTGTTGAGGCAACTGGGGTTAAGTGACTTGCCCAGGGTCACACAGCTAGGAAATGTTAAGTGTCTGAGATCACATTTGAACTCAGGTCCTCCTGACTTCAGGGCTGGTGTCTATTCACTGTACTAACTAGCTGCTCATAGCAGCTTTTCTCAATTTGATAGAATACTTTTCTAACAATAATAGTTGTATCCATTTTTTCCCAGTAAGAGGTAGAAGAGGTGAGATATCCATGGATTAACTAGAGGGCTACAGGAAATAGAAAGCATGGATTTACTATAGGATGTTTGGATGTGATGGAAAGCATGATCTGGGGCTGGGTATATAGACATGTACACACAGAAATAAATACAGTGTAAACAAAATCATATTGAAGTAATTTCAAGAGCTTGAGAGTAGTGTTCCTGAGTAGAATAGTACCTTGGGCAGCTCTCTTGCAAATGTATGTCATTGGTCACCAGAGAGCCCAGACCAAACAAGTGTAGTTAGTTCCATTCAAATCTATTATCATCACTGTAGAAACGACTCCGATGCTTCTGAGGATGGAGTGATATTATTTTGCTTGTTGAGAGCAGCAGGTTTTCTAGGAAATAAACACAGCCTGTTTGAGAAGTGCTTGACATTCCAGCACATCGCTGGGATCCACTCTCGAGAGCATTCCATGCTTCTTTTAATTATTCCTATAGTTTTTTTTGGGGGGATTACTGTACAAAATCACCTAAAGTCTAATAAGCCAATGCAGTAACCTTGAATCTTGTGAAATTAGGACAAATTTAAAGCCAGAAGTTACACATCTGCAATTGCAATGAGTCCCAGGGCACACCTCTTACTTTGAGATTTGGCATGTGCCAATAAAATAGCAGAAGTCACGTGAGACTATGGGAAATGGGTTCTCTGGGTATTGTAGCATCTTGACTTAGAAGTGCTTTAACCTTGGCCTCATGCTTCCTGTGGGGCCCGTTGTCTTAGCTGTGTGAGTGCTGCAGCTATCAGGCAAGCACATAGAATTTTTCATCTGAGTAAAATTAAAAATAAAACCTTCAAAGTCCTATTAATTCTGGACATATTTTATATGCATTAAATTGAAATTAATAGACTGAGAAATGAGCATTTGAGCACATATAGGCAAGAGTTATTTATGAGTACAAATCATACACATTACCCCTTTCCCATCAATGTATGTATTTATGTACATGGATGAGCAAAACCAAGGAAGTCTGATAAATTTCTCTCAGCTCCTGGACACCCAATTTTCATTTAATCTATTTTTAACGTTCTCCACAAGGTCACTGTCTTTTGACATACCTTCTTTAACTTACATGGCAAAGCAATTCCATGATCAAATGGAAGGAAGCTTTTTGAGGACAGGGATATTTTCTTTTCTTTCTCTTTTCTATGATCTTCCTTCCTTCCTTCCTTCCTTCCTTCCTTCCTTCCTTCCTTCCTTCCTTCCTTCCTTCCTTCCTTCCTTCCTTCCTTCCTTCCTTCTTTCCTTTCCTCCTTTCTTTTTTTTTCCTTTTTTCCTTTTTCTTTCTTTCCTTCCTTCCTTCCCTCCTTCCTTTTTTCCTCTTTATTTCTCTCTTTCCTTCCTTTCTCCTTCTTTCCTTTCCTCTCTCCCTTTGTTCCTTCCCAGAGGAAGAAGGTCCAGTGGGAGCATGAATGCATGCATGTATGCTTTAGAGAATTAGTGGGACTGGAGAGAGAACAGAGAAGGTAGTAGTTTGGAGTTCTGAGTGTGTCCTTTTATATGGATTTTTATCTTCCCACAGACATGCTCAGATCTTATTAAAAGTTTTTTCTTGACACCCTGCCCTACCTACTGCCCATCTCATTCTTGCCCTTCATTGTTAATTTTGTTTTTAATTAATTTTTTGTAGATACATATTGTTTTTACATCATAGTAATTTCTGCAAGTAACCCATGCCTGCCTATACTGTTCCCCTTCCAACCTAGAATTGAAACTTCTTTTAATACAGTTAGATCAAAATATTTAATATCAAGACTATCTTTGATAATTTTTATGATATTCTGATGAAAAAAACCCTGTTTTTTGTAACAAGAAATAATTATAATTCATTATCTGTTCTATGGGACTATGATTGGCATTGAAAAACTTCTTTAAAAAGTCTACATTTACTTTCTTCCTTTAAAAAAAATCACTTTCCCTTCAATTCTTTGCATTAAGACTTGCACACCCAACCACAAGAGTGAAATTATTCTTTCTCAGATTAATAATGCCCTCCTTATTACTAAACCCAAGGTCCCCTTTCCATACATTCTTTGTCCTTCTTTAATTCTATATAGTAACGTCTCTATTGACCAGTCCCTCTCACTCGGGGTGTGCTAGTAAATATTTATAAGTGACTTGTCCAGGGGGAAACATATGCATATTTTTAAGTTTAACCTGCATTATTAATATTTTTAAAGTGAAATCACTCAACAAAATAACAAATCCAGCCCTGAATTATAATGATTTTCAGGTATAAATTCAATTCAATAAACATTTATTAATTGCTTATTGTGTGCTAGATTGCATGTTAAGTGCTGAGAATACAAGTAAGAACAGAAAGACAGCTCTTGTTCTCAAGGAGCTTACAAGCTAATGAGGAGAAATGAACACACAAAAAACAAGCTGAAAAACAGAAGAGAGATAGACATCTGGGGGATAACTGAAACTGCTATCTTTATTCCATGGAGTTCAAATTGGGCAGAACAATAGCTGAATAATAGAGTGAGTTGCAAATTTAATTTCTGCCCTCTATAAAGGAAAACTTTGGGAGGAATTTAGTCCTTTACTCTGATGCCCTCCTATCATAAGGGAGAAAAGGCTGAAGGAGGTACTATCCAAGGTTTGAGTTAGCAGCATGGTACTGCAATTAGAAATGATCATAAAACTTAAATGTTTACATTGAAATTTTAACAATGGGCTCTCTAGGTTAGAGATGGCTTCAGCATACCCTTTGTTCTTACTGGCCATGTAGCCCTCTGTGGTTTTAGCAATATCATATTTAATTTATTCTCCTGTATCTCTAGTTTCTCCTTCTCTATCTCTTGTACTTGTTTCTCACCTATTTCCTAAACCCTTAAAGTGAGTATGAGTCTGTCCTTGGCTCTCTTTATTTCTGTCTATCTTTTCACTACTTGGAATTTATTTCCATAGTTTCTGCACTTCCTTGTATCAATGACCTATTCCATGCAGACTTCCAGTTAGTTCCTGACATCTTCCTGAATTCTAGATGCACATTTCCAATGGACACATCAAACTCAATTTGCCCAAACTGAACTAATTATCTTTACCCCCATATGGCATCTCCTCTTGACTTCATTATTTCTCTCTGGCAGTCACCATACTTTTAGTATTCAAGTACTTGGGATAGAAGCAACAAGGAACTATAAGATTATTCATTTTTATACTGCATTCTGAAACTGTCCATAGCTGAATCCCATTTCTGTATATATAAGAGTAATATATGAAGAAGATTTAGGAAAGGCAAGGGAAACTTTCTATTGGTCACTCATAGCTAATCTATGTGGAACTGTTGGTTTTTTGCCTGTTTTGGGAAGACAGCTCAAATTCTGCTGGTGAAATTCTGGGGTTTTGGAAGATCAAAATCTCTCAGTAGAATATCCTTGGACACATCTTGCACAGTTATGCCATTTTCTACTTCCAGATCTTTGCTCACACTATCCTATGTATTTATCTTTCCTCTTTTTATATGTTTAATTCCTACCCTTTTAAAAATGTAACTCAAAAATGCATCTCACACAGTTTTTCCTGATCTCCCCCTATGGAAACTCAAAAATGCATCTCACACAAAGTTTTTCCTGATCTCCCCTTAATGGAAAAATGATGTTGTAAACCATAGTTATCTATATTTGGTTCTTTTTTGCCCTTTTTGTATAGGGGCAAATTTGTAATTAATAAGTTCATGATGGTAACTGCACGTACTATTTTAATTTTCTGTCTCACCCAATGCTTCACCTGGTGTTCTGCATATAAAATGTTTGTTGGATATTATCAAGTTTTCTTCTAAGTCTAGTTCAATCACAGAGTGATTACATACTGATCTGCTTGCTATTATTCACATAGGACATTTGAATTCCTGTTTCTATGCTTGGTATACTCTTTATTCCTAACTTCTACCAAATTTCTTGTTTTGTTCAAGACTCAGTTTCAATACCACAAGACAAAGGAAGCTTTTCCAAATTCCTCTGATAGTACTTTCCCTTCTAAGCTTATCTTCCATCTATTCTGAATGCATTTTGTATCCCCTATTTATGTATGGATTCTCTTCCCCATTAGAAAGTAAGCCTCTTGAGGGCAGACACTAATTTTTGCTTTTTCTTTATATTCTCAGTGCACAATTCCTGGCACATATTAAATGTTTAATTCCCTCATCCACCAATCATAGCAGAAAAAACTCAGATAAAGTCAGAATCTCAAAGGGAGCAAAAAAAAATAACTGAAGTTCAAAAGGAAACAAGTTCAATGGGAAATAAGACAAAGGTTTAACTTTACTGAGAACGTCATTTATAAATAGCAAATAAGCCTTAGAGCAAAACATAAAAAACCTCAGCTGCCTCTTTTATCTGCCAAATGTCTCAACCTTAAGTGGATCCTCTTAATGTAGTGATGAATTTGTAGTTGCAATGCTTTTTTAAAATGTCCTTGGATTCCCTAACTTAAACCAATTGCCTGAGGTAGGGTAATGCATATCTTTCCAGTCACATAGTTGTGCTCTGTTGCCCTTTTATTTCCTGAGTGGCTTGGCACCAACATTGTGATCATGCTACACTTTCCCTAAGAAGGGTCATATGATTTTCAAAGCTTCAAATGCTTCAAAGCTGACAAAATTTGTGTGAAAATGCTCTTGGAAAAGATGGACAGATTTTGTCTCTTTGAAGACGGCATTCAAAAGAGACTCAAAGAATATATTCTTAAGCTCTGTTGATTTCTTTAAATTTTCCTTTTGTTATTCAGAACATGGAAAACATAGAAAACAACAACAAAAACAACAAAATACAGAAACAATGATTTGTAATGACACCACAAATCTCTATTACATGCAACTTGTATTTTGAAAAGCACATGAACAAACTGTAGTATATGAATGTGATGGAACACTATTGTGCTATACCAAATGATGAGCTCTATGATTTTAAATAGACTTGAATGAAATAAGAAAGAGTGAAATGAGCAGGACCAAGAGAACATTGCACACAATAACAGCAAAATTATTTTATTTTATTTATTTTTATTTTTATTTTTTTAAATTTTATTTGCATAACATATGTGTGGGTAATTCTTCAACAATAACCCTTACATAGCTTTCTGTTACACATTTTTCCCCCCAACTCCCCACCCCTCCCCTAAATGGCAGGATATCCACTACATGTTAATTATGTTAAAATATTGGCAAATCGAATATATGTATACATATTTCCAAACCCATCATTGTTGTGCAAGAAAAATCTTATCTATACAAAAAATATATCAGATAAAGGAAACACAATGTAAGCAAACATCAATCAAGGAGAATGAGAATGTTATGTTGTGGTCCACATTTCACATCCCTCTCTCTGGGTGTATATGGCTTTCTTCAGTGAACAATTGGAGGTAGTTTGAAACATTTCATTGTTGAAGAGAGCTATGTCCATCGGAATTAATCATCATATAGTACTGTTGTTGCCGTGTATAATGATCTCCTGGTTCTGCTCATTTCACTCAGCATCAGTTCATGTAAGTCTCTCCAGGCCTCTCTGAAATCATCTTGCTGGTCATTTCTTACAGAACAATAATATTCCATAATATTCATTTACCATAATTTATTCAGCCATTCTCCAATTGAAGGGCATCTATTCAATTTCCAGTTTTTAGCCACTACAAAAAGGGCTGCCACAAACATTCTTGCACATGTGGGGCCCTTTCCTTCCTTTATGATTTCTTTGGGATATAAGCCCAATAGAAATGCTGCTGGGTCAAAGGGTATGCACAGTTTGATAACTTTTTGAGCGTCAGCAAAATTATTTTAAGAAAAACTTTGAGTAAAAGTATTTTGACTATTAGAAATACTGAAATTAACTACAAAGGACATATGAAGGAATATACTATCCCCAATTAGAGAAAAAAAACTAATAAATAGAAATATGCACAGAATGATTTTACATATATACATATTTGTGTCTAATGATAGCCATCTTTAAGGTTGGGAGAGGGAAAAAGAAAAAAAGAAATTTATATTATAACTTTATTATATATGTAATAGGAATAGCAAGGTGTATATAATAGATTTGTAATTTCATGTTTCATCTTTTTTAATACAATATATTAGTTTTAAAGTTGTTTTGCTTAGTTGTGTCCCTCTAATGTTCTTTTGGTCTCCTTTCATATCTTTTAAAAATACTTTAATAACTTTCTCTTTCTCTTTCTCTCTCTTTTATATCACTATCACTTGCCCTTATCCATACCAACTATTCCTCCACCAAATAAAAAACAGTTTCCCTTGAATCAAATAAGTATAGTTAAGCAAAAGAAGCCCATTTATTTGGACATATTCAAAAATGTTTGTCTTTGTTTCATTCTTTGTAGTTCATCATATCTCTGTTAAAAAGTGGGTAGCATACTTCATTACTGAATCTCTCAAACCTTCGTTGGTCAATGTATTGATCATAGTTCGTTAAGTCTTTCAACCTTGTTTTGCTTTATAGACTTGTAGAAATTATATAGATTGTCCTCCAGTTCCTGCTTATTTGAGTTCAAACACTCTTCTCAAGTTTCTCTGAATCCATCCCTTTGATCATGTCTTGCATTGAAAAAAGATTCCACTGCATCCATACCCCACAGTTTCTTTAGTTATTCCCCGGTTGATGAGTACTCCCTTAGCTTCCACTTTTTTTTTTTTTTTTGCTATGATGGATGTGTTGCTATAAATATTTTTGTATTAGTTTGTTTTTCCTTCTCTTTCAAAAAAGTAGGCACGATTTAGTGTCAAAACACCACCATTTTGACCACCATCTTCCATCAGACCCTGAAGGGAACACTCAATTCTCTGAATGTAAGTGACTTGGAAATGACAGTGTACCTGAAGTCACCACATGTCCTTATAGGTCAGGCCTCCCCAGCCATCATTAGGGGGTAAATAACTGTAGAAATAGGGCTCACTTTTCTTACCACTTCCATTAACAAACGTCAACCAATTGTTACCAATTAGTTGATGAACACAAAAACTTTGTGATTGACTGAATCCTGGATCCAGGTCCTGTTTCTAGTCTTAACTCTGAAAGATGTAATTTGGGCAAGCAACTCCTGTGAAGAAGGGACCAGTCATCTCCATCAGATGCTAATAAAATATTATTCACAGGGAAGGAATGTAGACCACCTGAAACAAGGTGCCCTTTGGGAGAAATGGGATGCAGCATGTATCAGGCAGGTCACATACAACATACTACCACCTGGATAACTATATTTCTTCAGTTTCTAATGAAAACATGCCAGGTCCCAGTGACTTTGGAAATAGCCAGGTTTTTAGCCCAGTGACCATAAGTATCATCCTAGGAAACAACTCCTTTTTAAATATAGCTTGGTATCTACTCCTGAAAATGCTATAGCTACAGTTATTGAATATGCAGTTAATTAAAGGTTCTTTAAAGTTCAAAGTCCTTGGCATTTTCAAATGATTCAGCTTCAGAAACCAAAATTATTTTATAATGTAGTAGTTGTGGTTTGTGTTCTGCTGTTTTGTCCATGTAGCTCATGCATGTTCACGTGGGTCAGAGTTATTTTGGCAAAAAACCCATTTAACTGAGTTAATAGAAAAACAAAAACCAGAGAAAAATATAGGGGAGAATTCATATAAAATGATACAGAATAAAGGAGCTTTCTCTTTGGGAATAAAATAAGTCACCTCAATCAAAAGAGGGAATCTTAGATCTCATTCAAGGGGAAATTCCTACAAGTCTCTAGCATAGCAGTCTGGAGATAAGAGACTTGATGGGAATTGCTAGTTTTCTGACATGTCACCTTCCTAGCTTTTCTCTCTGGGAAGGATTCTGGGAAGATGGCAGAGTGGGTTGGCAGATTTCAAGTTCTCATGATTTCCCCCACAAATAGAACAAATTTGCACTTCAGGATGAACATAGACTGGTGAAAAATCAAGAAGACTTGGGGCAGAACAGAGATCAAGTCCTGATACAACCCTAAAGATTTGAAGAAAGACTAAGGATGGATTAACCTTTCTGAAGTGCAAACATCTCCGGGCTAGCTCCAGAGAAACCTTGGGCTATCTGGAGGCTCTGCAGGAACTACAGAGACCTTCACCTCTGGACTGTTTGTGGATGGGGGAATTTGAGTCTGGGAAGATAGAGTGAAGCTTGGCTAATTGGGAATTCCCAGCCCAGTTTGCTGCTGAGCCGGCCCTGGCAAGAAGGAACCAGTACATGGTGAATGCAGAAGCAGTGGAGCTGGCAGGGGGGTTCCTGGTCAGAGTGGAAAACTGAAGGGAAGCTTGAGGCACAGAGCCCCACCCCCAATGCTTATACTAATACCTCTTATTTTAAAAGAATGGCAAAGAAGAAAGAACCCCACCACTGAAACATATTATGAGAATAGAGAAGACCAGGATTCATGTTCAGAGGGGGACACTTTAGAAAAAAAAAAGCTTCTACATCAAAGAGTAATGTGAAATAGCTCCCTGCCCAGAGAGAATTTATAGAAGAACTCAAAAAAGAATTCAGACATCAAATGAGAGACAATGAGGAAAAACTAAAGGAAAAAATGAAAACTATCCAAGAAAAACAAGATTATGAAAACAAGTTAAACCAATTAGAAGAGGAGGTATGGCATCTCAAGGATAAAAATAACTCTTTGAAAATTAGAATCAAGCAAGGGGAAGCCAGGAAAGCTATGAGAGAACAAGAAATAATAAAACAGGTTATAAAGAATGAGAAAATAGAGCAGAATGTGAAACATCTCATAAGAAAAACAACAGATCTGGAGAACAGATGAAAAAGAGAAATATAAGAATATGTGGACTGCCAGGAAGTTGTGACCAAAAAGAAAAAATAATCCTAGAAAATTGTCCTGGAATGGTAGAACATGAGGAGAAAGTGGAAATAGAAAAAATACTGATTACCACCTCAAAGAGACCCTTCATAGAAAATACATAGGTATATTTTTGCCAAATTTTGAAACCTCCAGATCCAAGAGAAAATTTTGCAGGAAATAAACAAAAAAAAATTCAAATATACTGGAGTTACATTTAGAATTGTTCAGGACTCAATAGCAGCTACAATAAAAAACCACAGGCCTTAGAATCCTATCTACAGACAAGCAAAAGAACTAGGCCTTTGGCCAAAAATATCATATCCAGCAAAATTATCTATAATTTTGAATGAGAAAAATGGACATTCAATGAACTTGAAGATGTTCAGGACTTTCTATCCACTTAACCAGAACTTAACAGAAAATTTAACATTTAAGAGCCAATATCAAAAAGCAAACTGGACATGGACAAACTGCTTATGACTTTTTTTTTGCATGGGAAATGTATTTTTTATAGGGTAAACTCAAAAGAAAGATTGGCAGAGTAAAGGTAAAAAAATCATGTTATACAAATGAGATGCAGAAGAACAATAGACACAGAGGCTTTAGAGGGAGGAGGAGTTCTGAAACTCTTCTTTATGAAATAACTCCTTTCTTATAAAAGTTCATAGTTCTGAAAACCTATTCACATTGGGAATGGGTTCAATAGGCAACACTGCATACATACCATGAAGGGTGTAGAACTCTCCAAAATCTATAAAGAAATAAGGGGGGAGGGATGGATGGGGAAGCAAAGGGTGAAGGAAGAAGACAAGGGAGGGCTCCTTGGATGGGGGGAGGTTAAGTAATATAATAAGCCAAGTTATGGAGCAGAATTTAATGAAAAGAGTCAGCAGGGATAGGAAAGACATATGTGCATGTGGAGTGTGTGTGTGAGTGTGCATATGTATGTATATATCTACATATGTATACATAAATATATCTTTTCTTTACTATTGCTTGCTTGGGAGTGGTAGGAGGGATGAAAGGAAAATATGTGTGTATATATATCTACATATGTATATATAAATATATCCTTTCTTCAATATAGCCTGCTTGGAGATAGTGAAGGGGATGAAAAGAGGGGGGAAAAGAATAAAGTAAAAAAGGTATGTAGCAAAAAACAAAAGAACAATTTACAAGGAAATAAAGATGGACACATGAATATAATTTCTTTTATTATTATATATACTTTCTTAAATTGTTATGTGTCTGTACATATTTTGGATCCTCCCTGATGTTCTGCTGGTTACATGATAATGTTCTATTTTCCTTTGTTTCATTTTGTTTTGTATTGCTTTTTCTATTTTTCTTTTTTCTCATTCTGTTTCTTCAAATAAAATAAATTTGGAGAAAAAAAGTTTTTTTCTCCCTTCAGTGATTTGGAGAGTGAATAGAATTGCACATTCTCTTTCTCAAAGTTGGATGCTACAATAACTCTGATATCCTTTCTCTCTTCTTCTCACTAATTCTTCCCCCCTCACAAGGCATGGTGGATTAAGCAATCAATCTCCATCATTGAGGAAAAAGTCCGATGCAATTAATTGGTCCTTTGAGCCAAGGACTATATAACGGAAAAGACCAGGCATTACCATTGCTTTGTGCCTACACCCTAATTAATTTTTGACTTTTCCATATGACTTACACTGGAAACCTTCCATATTTATTGTTTTCCCCATTAGAAAATAAACTCTTTTAGAGTACTCTTCTATTTGTATCCTCAAAATTTAGCATGATACTTTGCAAATAGTAAGTGCTTAATAAATGCTTTATTAATTCTTTTTGGAATATCATTCAAAATTACTCTCTGGAATATCTAGGGTAATTCACAGATCTATTTTCTCTGATTAGGCTATCCTTGTTTAGCTATTAAGAATACTTTTATATAATGGAAGGAAATTGTTAGAATTTCTTCTTTTCCATTTTTGCAAGTCCTTCATGTGATATGGGAATTAATTTTTCTTTGAATGTTTGAAAGAATTCACTTATAAATCCATCTCATCCTCTTTCCCCTCTCTCTCCCCCACTATCTTGGAGAGTTTTTTTTTAATAATTTAAATTTCTTATTCAGAGGTTAGGTTTTTTAAAAGTCTGTTAATCTGGGTATTTTTTCTTTTTACTTTTATAAATATTCATCCATTTCTTTGAAGTTATCAGTTTTGTTGGCCCATAAATGGGCAAAATTGTTTCTAATAGCTTTCGTTATTTCCTCTTCATTTGTTATGAATTCTCCTTTTCTCCATCTTCTCGTCCTTGTCCTCTTTCTCCTCTTCTTTTTTTTTCCCTCCTCATCCTTTTCCTCCTCCTCCTCTTCTTCCTCTTCCTTCTTCTTCTTCTTTTTTGGTATGGAAATTTGGTTTTCCTTTTTTCAAAAAAAATCAATATAGCTAGAATCTAAATTATTTTATTTATTTTAAAAACACCTCCTACTTTCATTAATTCAATGAGATTTTTGTTTTCAATATTGTTAATATCTTTTTTGATTTTTGGAATTTCTTTTATATTTGGTTGGTTTTTAAAGGTTATTTTTTAAAAATTCTAGTGTTTTTTAAGTTGCACATCTAATTCATTGATCTATTCCTTCTATTTTGTTGATAAAAATATTTATGGGTATAAATTTTTCCTTGAGAACTAATTTGACTAGATCCAAAAGGTTTTGGTATATCATGTAATTGTGATTTTTTCCATATATAATATTTTTTTCTCCAGACTCTCATCTTGACTCTGTGTGAATATTTTGTTTAAGATGTTCCTTATTGTAAGCAACATATTGTCAGATTGTACTCTCAAGTCAGTTCTATTTTCTTCCATTTCATGAGAGAGTTCATCCCATTCAAATTTATAATTATAATTATTAATTGCCTATGCTTTTCCTCTCTTTGTCCCCTGCCTCCTCTTTACAAAGGAGGTGATGAATGATAAGGAATGTGACAATAATACTGACCTATAAATGAAGTGATCTGCTTCTATACTATTGTTCTCCCCTCTTCCCTCAATAGAATCTAATCACTGCTTCTTACTCTTTCTTTTTTCCTTTCAATTTTTTTCATATTCCATCCTCTGAATATGCTTTGTCTTGCTTTTTTCTTCATTCTACTCTCCCTCTTTAAACTTCTCCCTTCTTCATAAATCTACCTGTTACTCTTTGAATTTAATATTTCTACAACAAATTCTTATCTGTGCATGTGTATATGGATTCTTGTTCAAATCTGTTTTGTCATGTTTAGATAAGAATAAGGTTCATAAGATGCCCACTTTTTCTACTCTTTCCTTCATGGTTATATACTCTTCTTATGTGCTCCATTTTAGTAATTTTCAAAGTTTACAAGAAAAAAAGGTACCTAAAGAATGAAAAAGCAGAAAGAAATGTTTTTTTTAATAGGAAGTAAAATTATCATTTTAAAAGTACTTTTAAAGACATTGGGAACATATAGAGCAATGGCCTCAGAAAAGTGCTGTCATGGACATGTATAGTATTTGCTTGCATGCATGAAACAAAAATTTTAATCTATTATTGTCTCTCTCATCCGGATTCAATGCTCTAACTTTGGTAGTCACTCTGGTAACTTTCTGATCTTTTTCTGGTACTTTGACTTTCAGCTCTGGGTATCCTATTTGCCTAGTATTTAGAACTTTAAATTCTGGGACTACTTTCTAGGGTCACTTGCTTGGTGTAAATAATAATTTCAGTCCTGGAGGAGGAAGCTTTTCAGGTCAGTTTTAGTGAGTGATAACTTTGGACATAAAAAAGGACATATCCCTGGGGAAAAAACTGACAAGTGGGTTCTAATTTCCAGAGATTCTAATCTCTTAGGCTCTTCCACTAGTTAGTTTTATTACATTGGCCTAACAATTTTACTTTTCTCAGTTGCCTCATATGTAAAATGAGATGGTTGGATAACATCAAAAATTCTTAACTTTTTTTTTTTGGTGTCATGAATGCCCTTGGCAGTCTATGTAGTATATGTAACTCTTCTCAAAATAGTTTTTTTTAAAATAATGTTTAAACATAGAAAGTAAAATACATAGGCTTATAAAGAAAAGCAATTATCTTGAATACAACTTTCTCTAGCTATATTTATTTATTTAGCCATCCACTCATTTATTTATTTCTAGTACATGTAAAAAAAATTAAAATATTTTTAGGATAATGTATCCAGAATGTAACTACTGATACCATACATTATTTATAGTGAAAATGGTTGTGTATGTACTGCTTATGTTTGTAATTTTGAGATGAGAAATTTTGTTTTCAGAGGAAGAAGATAAAAACATATAACTACATATGTGTATACACACATGTATATACACATATATGTAGTTATGCTATTTCTTTCCAGATAATATAGTGTAATTATACATATATGAAAATATATATGAAATGCATGCACACACATACACACACAATTTCATAAACCTC
>JAJPUD010000231.1:805111-817532 GCA_023553655.1 Myrmecobius fasciatus | reverse complement strand
GTTATCAAACTGTGCATACCCTTTGACCCAGCAGCATTTCTATTGGGCTTATATCTCAAATCATAAAGGAAGGAAAAGGCCCCACATGTGCAAGAATGTTTGTGGCAGCCCTTTTTGTAGTGGCTAGAAACTGGAAATTGAATAGATGCCCTTCAATTGGAGAATGGCTGAATAAATTATGGTATATGAATGTTATGGAATATTATTGTTCTGTAAGAAATGACCAGCAAGATGATTTCAGAGAGGCCTGGAGAGACTTACATGAACTGATGCTGAGTGAAATGAGCAGAACCAGGAGATCATTATACACGGCAACATCAGTACTATATGATGATCAATTCTGATGGACATGGCTCTCTTCAACAATGAAATGTTTCAAACCACCTCCAAATGTTCACTGAAGAAAGCCATATACACCCAGAGAGAGGGATGCGAAATGTGGACCACAACATAACATTCTCATACTCCTTGATTGATGTTTGCTTACATTGTGTTTCCTTTATCTGATATATCGTTTGTGTAGATAAGATTTTTCTTGCACACCAATGATAAGTTTGGAAATATGTATACATATATTCGATTTGCCAATATTTTAACATAATTAACATGTAGTGGATATCCTGCCATCTAGGGGAGGGGTGGGGAGTTGGGGGGAAAATTTGTAACGGAAAGCTATGTAAGGGTTATTGTTGAAGAATTACCCACACATATGTTATGCAAATAAAATAAAAAATTAAAAAAAAAAAAAAAGAAAAGTTCCAGAGTCTCATAGCCTCTTTCTCTGTTGCCATGGTTAAAGAGAATGGAAGGTAGGGGCAGCTAGATGGCGCAGTGGATAGAGCACCAGCCCTGAAGTCAGGAGGACCTGAGTTCAAATCTGGTCTCAGACACTGAACATTCCCTAGCTGTGTGACCCTGGTCAAGTCACTTAACCTCAATTGCCTCAGCAAAAAAAAAAAAAAAAAAGAACAGGATGTATACTTTAGGAGTAGTATATCCTGGCTGAAGAGAATTAAAGGATGACTTAAGTCAATAGAAATTAACAGCAGGTGCTAGTTGAGTGCAAATGATCTGGGTTTATGCCCTGGACAAAAAAGTTTTTTAGTTGAACATGCTTAATAAGCCTCATGGAGGTAGGCCAATACACCCTGAATAAAATTAGGGCCTCATTAACAGAACATAATGATGATGGCAAGAGGAGGGGAGAACATAAAAATATATCAAGGAGTTTTGTAATGGGAGAGCCATGAAATAATAGATTTTGGAAGGGTCTCCTCCAGTGGAAATTCTGAGGTGAGATGAGGAGGTAGAGTGAGATTATGGAATATAATTGCTGGTTTTGGCTTCTGTAAATTGTATTTGTACCCTCTTAAACGAGGATGGTGCCTGCTTTTTGCAAGGAACATAATAAAACCTCCTTCCACTTACTCCAAGAATTTGGGTCTAATGTTTTTATTTCTAACGATGCCCATACAGGATCTTTGAATCAAATTGGAGCTGTTGTATAATGTATCATCTTTTTTGCCTTTATTCTTTCTTTTAATTTGATGTTGATTTTAACTCTTGTTATAACTGGCTTATGGATTGACAGCACAGAAACAGCCGATTTGAAAATAATTCTAATGTCAGTAATTAGCTGATTAATTTTTATTATAATAGTCAATTTCATTTTTTATATGTGTGTAGAGTCATTCAGAATTTGCTAGAATTAATCAATAATTTTTGATTCTTGTACTATTTCTGATAATGCATAAGCCCTTTCTTTTTCACTCCTTAATTTCCACCATATGTTTCTAAACACATTTTTTGGCCATATTCATCTGCCTTGTGCATATGAAACACACAGGAGAAACAATACCAAATGTATCATGATGAGCTCTGATTTTATGGAATACAGTGAGTACTTTACAGAGACTTTTAAATTGGATTAGAATTATCCCAATTTCATGGATGGTGTTTAAAATATGACCCAGCCTGGTATATATTTAAGAAAAAGAATAATTTATCCAATATCTTTGGAAATAGCATGTACACTAACATTCAGGAGAGTGAATCAACTTGTAATTTCATTAGTATATGGGGAACTCCCAAGTGAAAATTATCCCTCCACTAATGCAGGTGGGTACCTTCTCTAAGTGCTTGGGCATTAAGGCCTTTAGTGACTTGCTCAGAGTCACAGAGCCTATATTTGTTGGAGGTACTACTTGAACCTACATTCTTGAGGCTAGTTTTCTCTATCAAGTACGCTATAATAGTGAAGAACAACACCTCAACATATGAAAAATACATTAATGAAAGAATAACATTGTTGTTAACAATTAGTATTTGTGAAATTAGTTGGCCTATCAGCTTTTAAGTTCCTATGTAGTCTAGCGATTTAGAAAGTTTTCATATGAAATTTAAATTTTAGGCCAGGCATATTTCATAGTTAATAGTGATCAGTCCAGACATTTATGTGCTTTATAGTTTGCAAAGTTGTATTTTTTTTAACATATATCATTTGAGTTTAAATCTGACCCAAGATACTTAATACTTTTTAGCTGTGTGACTCTGGGCAAGTCACTTGATCCCAATTGCTTTAGCAAAAAAAAAAAAAAACCAAAAACCCAATCAATTAAAAAAAAACATATCATTTGATCTTTATAATAACCTTATAAAGTAAATATTATTAAAAACCCAATTTTATAGAACAAAAATTATAGATGAGGGTCAGAGAGGTAAATGACTGGCCTGTGGTCATAACATCTAGGGTATATCAGAGATGAGATTACAATCCAGATCTTTGATGACTCTTCCAACTACATCATGCAGCCTATTACCAGAATGTGGAGACAACTGTATTAGCCATGTATAATAATAACAAAAATAATAGTAGTAATTTTATTTATGCAAAGATTTAATGTGTGCAGGGCTCATTACATCTGTATCTTTTAATTTTCATAATTCTATAGGGTATGTAGTGTAAATATGATTCCCTTTTTTTAGTTGAAGGAACTGAGTGCTAAGGTTACATGACTCTGTAGCTAGTGTCAGAGGTAGAATTTGAATACAAGTCTACTCCGATCTCAAGTCCAGTGCTCTAAAAGTGTTGGCAAACAACACAATTTGACAATCTCGCATTCTAGCTTTTTCTTCTATTCTGTAATGGAATGATTGGTTTTTGTCAAACCAATAAATTAGTCAAAGCCTTGAGAAATAAAGAGAAACAGGTGAACCAGATAACTCTCAAACCAAACGGACAAGATTCTCTTAATAAGCAATATTTGCATGGGCATAGATATGTTAAATACAGTAGTACTTCCATTGGCAGCAGTGAGGTGTTCAGAGTCATTCAGAACTCAGAGATGAAGGACCCTGTTTAATATATATCTTTCAATTAAGGATTTTTATGCCCTAGGAAGAAGGACTGGAATTTCTCCTTAGGGAGTAGTTTCTATTTTGAATTGTCTTAGGAAGATTTTTGAAGATTCCAGATACAAAGGTCCTTTCTAAACTAAACTGCTCAAACTCTGCTACAGAGAGCACTTTTTCCAAGGGTGGACCACTTTATTTGAATGCCAAAAGTATATGCTTGCCAAAAAAAAAAAAAAACCCCAAAAAACCCAAACAAAAAAAAAAAAACAACTATTTCATGGAGAGCTCACACAGGGCAAAAGGGCTCACATGGTGGTCAAAAAAGCACAGACACTCTCAAGGTCTCTTAAAAACTTTGGAATTTATTTGTGACATGGGAGACACTGGCACAGGACTGCCCCAGCATGGTATGCCCTCATCAGAGAAGGGGCTATGCTCTATGAGCAAAGCAGAATTGAAGTAACTCAAAAGAAACAAAAGATCTGCAAAGTTAGAGAATCCACCCCAATGTTCACATGGACTGTTTATGCCCAACCTGTGGTTAAAGTGTATTTTGAGTTTGTATTATTCTGATCAGTCACACCGTAACCTGTAACTTGACTCTAAAAGAGTGATGTCATTTTGGTCCTCTTTGAGAACGAAGGAGAACCACCACCAATTTATCTTACCTCTTCAAGGTTGTTCTTTTCTTCTTCTTTTTTTTTTCTTTTTGCTGAGGCAATTGGGGTTAAGTGACTTGCCCAGGGTCACACAGCTAGGGAATGTTAAGTGTCTGAGACCAAATTTGAACTCAGGTCCTCCTGACTTCAGGGCTGGTGCTCTACCCACTGCGCCACCTAGCTGCTCTTCAAGGTTGTTCTAAAGAACATATGTTCTATGTAAAGTTCTATGTAAGAACTTTCTAGTTCAGGATTTTTGGCATTTATCTGTCACTCAGATGGTTATGAAGTCAATTTAGATAGCTGTCCTAAGCACTGGCCTAAAATAAAATAAAATGATGATTTACTGAATGTGGATTCTTTGACTAAATTAATTCTGTGTAGAACATAAATTATTCTACTAAAAGGGAAAATAGCAAATGGAAATAATGCTAGTACCCATTTTCAAGCTGTAGGAATACAAAAAAAAGAGGCAAAAGACAAGTTTACAATCTAATAGAGGAGACAACATGCAAACAAATAAATAAAAATCAAAGTATATGCAGGATAAATAGGTGATAATTAACAGAGGGAAAACATTGCTTCCAGTAGAAAGTGGCATTTTGGTTGAGACTAAAGGAAGCCAAGATGGGTCAGTAGTCTTGATCGGATGAAGAAGAATATTCCAGCCATGGGAGACGGAAAAAAATCTGGCTCCAAAAGATGGATTCTCTTATTCATGCAACAGACACAACATCATTGTCATTAGATCAAAGAGTGCATGTCAGGAGCAAGGTGTAATAAGGCTGGAAAGGTAGGATGGAGGCCAGATTTTCTAAGGAATCCTAGAAACAATAGGGAGCACTGGAGTTTATTGAATGGAAGGAAGTACATGTGACATGATTGGACTTGTACTTTAGGAAAATCACTTTAATAGCTAAATGGAAGATAGACTGAGGAATGGAATGAGAGAATCACCTTCGAGGTTTTACAATAATCTAGATGTGATGCTATGAAGACCATGGTAATGTGTTAATGAAACTAAACAAAACAAAACATGCTAATATTTTGTTATCCATTTACGAAATATGAAAAGATGAATTGAATTAAAAAGAGGCCCTTAAACTATCTTCATGGTTGCATTTATTTGAGAGTTTTGTCAACTTAAATGATACCTCCATGGAGACAAACAGCACTCAAGGCAAGAAGAAGCTTTAAGTAATGACATCCTGGCAGCATTAGAAAAAAATGTCTGGATGCAAGAGACAATTAGCTCTGGGATTCTGCACCGAGGAGAATAGTAGACTTAGGAGCTAAGTGTAGACATTGTGCCCAGGGAGATAAGTAGTTTGTATTCCTTGAGGAGAGGAAGTACATTAGACCTTCTGGTTCCAGGGGTAGAGAGTTTCCTTTGTTGCATATGATCCCTAAATGTATGCCCCAATTACTTTTGTACTCTTAAGTTCATTCTTTCCCTTCTCTGAGATACTGTGTAGATTTGTGGGAGAGTGTGTTCCATTCTTATTGGGGAATAGAGGGAAAGGAAGGTTAAGTAACTTTCATAAATCCTATAGGCAGCAAATAGCAGAGCTGAGTTTTGAGGACAGACCCTCTGACTGTGTTGAAGTAGGCTTTTTAGGGTAATATTTCACTCCATGGAATCAAATCCCCCCCCCTTTTTTAAACAAGCAACAAAGATAATCCTGGAGAGATGTTATATTTGCTGCTCCTTTTAGTCAATTGTGGAACTATCAAGATCTGGTGTTGTGCAACACATGGTTTGTAGAATTCTCTTGGCAGCATGGTGGATAACTAATGGATTAGGAATCAGAAGATCAGATTTCAAATTGTGCCTTTGCTACTATCTGGCAATGTGACTTTGGGCAAACTTATATAGTCTCCTTGAGTGTCAGTTTCCTTTTCTGTCAAAAAGTAGCTTCTTTCAGTTCTAAATATCTATGCAAACCCTCACTGAAGCCTTCATTGTGCATGGAGGCCATTTTCAAAGATTTATAGAGATGGGCAAGTAGGCACATAGGCCAGAAGCTATTGCTTCATCTTTGAGGGTTGTTGCTGGCCATTAACTTATCCTATTCAGTAATAAAGATTAAGGGCTGGCAGTTCTATGCTCACCCTGGCAGTTCTGTACTCCATACAACATCAGAGGGCTCTGGGGAAGACATTAAATTCTCTGTTTTTCAGAGAGTTGGCAACCTCTTTCACCTAACTCTGCCACCTTGTGGGTAGTGGTGTTCATTTTGTTTTTCTAGAGGGTGTGGTATATTTTTATGTTTTTATCTATTTAGACTTTATGGCTTATTCCTCCCATCCCTCACTGGGAGGAAATTGCTTTCTTATTTTTTGCCTGTTTCAAAGAAGCTATATTAACATAATTTAACTTTATTGTCCTTTATGCTCATAAATAAATGTAAAGGGAATAAAATATATAAAAACAACTCCTATTCTGCATGCCCATAGTTTCTCCTACATTCAGGTAAGCCTTAATGAGTCTATAGGCATTCCTCAGACTCTGGAGTTCCAGGAACATATTTCCTGTGCTAATTTCACTCTTGCCAATTAATTCTTCTAACTGCTTTGTTGTTGACTTGGACCTCTTATCTTGTTCCCTCACTGCTTCTCTGCATACTTGGCTATTGCCTGGGCCATGTAGAACCTGATAGCTCCTTGAACCTTGTTTATTGCTAGTGGAATGGATTCATGGATGCTATGAGTTTGGGCCTATGAAATGCTTATATTGAGTAGAATAAGATGATCATATTTTGATGAGAAAGAAGTTTGGGTTCAGGATGATGATGTAAGTGGAAAATTGGAAATTTGCTGATTTTTAAGGGAGCTGGAATAGCAGGGAGAAATATTGGTTGCTAATATTGTACCATAAGGTATCTGAAGCTCTTCTGCTCCTATATTGCTTTCTGCACTTGCTTTTGTAATCATGGGACTGTCAGCTTGGCATCTCCCAGTTCTAAATTTTGGTTTGGGGTAAAGGGAATTGGGAATGGTGGGAGATTTTTTTCTCAAAACAAAGCCTTTCAACTTATGCTAGGGTTTTTGACCCTGGTTATCTTGGCGTAGCTATGAAACGAGACTCAGCTTTCTTAACAAGAAGAAGCTAAAATAATAAGACAACAGTTCAAAGCTGTGTTTTGTTCTTTTCATGTTTGGAATATTTTAGAACATTTTTACCACTGCTAAATTTCAAGGGAAGTAAACTCAAGTATAATAGTAAGTATGTAGACAAAAATTGTCTGATTCATATTTATCACATACCATTTTTGAAATGGAGATTGAGGATTGTGAGATTTGATTAATTTTTAGGGTTTCAAATAAATCATAAATGTGATAAGATACTGGTGTTTTAAGTCCACTGAGTTAACATTTATAGTATAAATGTGATAAGATACTGGTGTATAAGTTCATTGAGTTAATATTTATAGTTGAGATGAAATATTTAAAACAAAATAAAAGCAAAATGCAAGTCAACATTACTTTGTCACATACCAAGTTTATATGTTTTTATGTAGAGTAAAATGGACAGGGAACAGCTGCATTTTTTAGTATTCCACTAATAGTGGGATCATAAGATTCAACAGTATTGTTATTGAAAAAGGACAATTGATGCCTCTTGGATGCAAACAAAGAATCATCTTCTGAATCATTGTTCAGTTTCCTCATGGCACTTTCTGATTTTCTAACTACACCCAGCATGCATGATACAGTGGATTCTTCAAGCCAGAAATTGGAAAGCTAATATGACAAGTTTTCTCTGAAGCCTTTATCAGTATTAATTATTTTGGATCAAGGACCCTTTTAAAATATACTCTAAGTAGAGCCATCTGGATTTCACCAGTGTGTCTTTTCTGTTAATTTGTTGGCCCCACTCTAATCTTTATTGTTGAACTAATAGTAAAGTACTTTATGTATTTTTCCTGTCTTCCTGCCCTTTGGGTGAATCATTAGCTTTCTGATAATTAATAATTTCTAATAATAATAATTATTTCATAGCTATTTCATAATGAAGACTGTTTTGGAGGGAATTTTAGCATATTTTTTTCCAATAAAATTTTAAATTATTAGTGGACATATTTTTCTATTTTCTCTAAGCAGTACAAAGACTTTAAAACAGACAGATGTATTTTCTTTTCACACTTTTTCTATTTGTTTATTAACTCTTATTAATAATTCATAATAAGAATGGAGAACAATGGTAAGAATAAACTTTGGAGAGTATTTTATATTTATATTTGAATATGACTATCAGTATTCAAACAAACCAAGCATTTAAGTATTTACTAAGTATCAGGCATTGTACTAAGCACAAAAAATGGAATAGTTCCTGACTTCAATTTGTTTTTATTGTAATGGGACAGAAAACATATACATGTACAAGTATATACATAGTAACATACAGGCAATTAGATAGTACCATGGATAGAGTAGTGACCTTGAAGTCCCAATTTATAATCTAGCCTCAGAGCAATTTGAACTATACCCAGAAGGCTACAAAACTATGTATACCATTTGACCCAACAGTCTCACTATGGGGTCTATATCCCAATGAGATCATAAAAGAGGGAAAAGGACCCACATGTACAAAAATGTTT
This sequence comes from Myrmecobius fasciatus, assembly GCA_023553655.1. Lineage (NCBI taxonomy): Eukaryota > Metazoa > Chordata > Mammalia > Dasyuromorphia > Myrmecobiidae > Myrmecobius > Myrmecobius fasciatus. The sequence continues at coordinate 808,918 of JAJPUD010000231.1, read as the reverse complement.
GTGGCAGCCCTTTTGGTAGTGTCAAGGAACTGGAAATTGAGTGGATACTCATCAATTGGGGAATGACTAAACAAGTTATGGTATATGAATATATTGCAATATTTTTGTTCTGTAAGAGATGGTGAGCAGATTTTTTTCAGGAAAGACTTACATGAATTGATGCTGAGTGAAGTGAGCAGAACCAAGAAAATATTGTGTACAGTAATAGCAAGATTAAGGGATGATAAGTGTAATGGACTTGGTTCAATGCAATGTTTCAAGGCAATTCCAATAGAGTTGGCACGAAAATGCCATTTGCATCCAGAGAGAGAATTATGGAGACTGAATGTAGATCAAAGCATAGTGTTTCACCTTATTTTAATTTATTTGTTTTCTTTCTTGTGTTTTTTCCCCTTTTAGTCTGATTTTTCTCGCACAACATGACAAATATGGAAATATGTTTAAAAGAATTGTGTATATTTAACCTATATCATTAGATTGATTGCTTTCTTGGGGAGGGTGGAGATAAGGGGAAGGAGGGAGACAATTTGAAACACAAAAGTTTTACAAAAATGAATGCTAAAAACTATATTTACATGTATTTGGAAAAATAAAGTACTATTGAAAGTAAAAAAGAAATCTAACCTCAGATACTTATTAGTTGTATGATCCTGGGCAAGTCACTTGAATTCTGTTCATTTCCATTTCCTCCATGTAAAATTATTTGGTTTTATCTTAAATATTCTTAGGTGGTTTATGTGTTATTCGCCTGAATAGAACATAGGCTCTTTGAAGGCTGAAACTGTATTTTTACCTTCCTTTGTATCTTTAGCACTTGCCACATAGCAAATGCTTCATAACTTCAAAATAGGGATAAATAATAGCATCTACCTCTTGGGGTTGTTGTGGGGATCAAATGAGATAATATTTATTGATTGGCTGTGGTCCTTCATTCTGGAAGGGGATCACAATGACACCATTATGTTAGAGTCATGTTATAGTGTGTTGATCATGTTATAGTGTTGATCAGACCAATGTGAGTGTGAAATGCTCTATCACAGGTTGAGCATAAATAGTCCATGTGAACATTTGGGTTGGAGATAACTCTTTGCACATCTTATAGTTCTTTTGAGTTACTTTAATTCTGCAGAGCCTAGTCCCTTCCCTGATAAAGGCATGCTTTGGGGTAGGGGGTGGTCCTGTGCCAGTGTCTTCTGTGTCACACAATTCATTCCAACGTTCTTAAGAGAGACCTTGAAAATGTCCTTATGTCGGTTTTTCTAATTACCTTGTAAGCACTTGCCTTCTGCGAATTCTCCATAAAATAGTCTTTTGGGCAAGCATACATTTGTCATTTAAAAAATTATGGCCAGTCCATAAGAGTTGCACTCTCCATACTAGAATTTAAGTGCTTAGCAGTTTAATTTGAGAAAGAACCTTGGTGTCTGGCATCTTATTCTGCCAGGTGATCTTCAGAATCTTTCTAAGACAATTCACAATGGAAGCAATTCAGTTTTTTTTTCATGGTGTTGGTATATACTGTCCAGATTTCACAGGCACACAAATGAGGTGAGCACAGTGTCTCTGTGGACATTGTTTAGTAGTCAGTCTAATGCCTCCTCTTTCACACTTTCCGTCAGATCCTCCCAAACACTGAGCTAGCTCTGGCAATCCATGTGTCAATCTCATTCTTAATGTCTACATCCCTAGAAATTATATTACCAACGAAAGTGAACTTATCCACAGTACTCAAAACACTTCTTTATTTGCTATAACCAATGATTCCATGTATGGAAAGTATGTTTCTGGCTCGTGTAGAACCAGTGTTTTCTTGGTGTTAATTATTAGGCCAAATTAGCACAAGCAGGAGAGAATCCATCTATACTTGGTTGCATCCCAGTTTGAGAGGCTTCATTGAGTGAACAGTCATCTGTAAACAAAAAATTTATATGCCAACTCAACTCTTCCTCCACTTTAGTTTTGACTTGTAGCCTTTTCAAGTTAAATAATATACCATCAATAGGGTAACTAACTTTGATGCCATGTTTGTCCTCTGCCAACATAGCTGAAAGTACATGTTAAAAAGCACGAGAGCAAATATACAGCCTTATTTCACTCCATTGGTGACGGGGAAAACATGAGAGCATTGTCTATTATTCAGAACCTGGGCAAGCATGCCATCATGAAATTGTGTACAATACTGATGAAATTCTCCAGGCAACTGAATTTTGACATACTTTTCTATAAGTTCTCAAGATTGACAGTATATCATAGACCTTGGTCAGATTGACAAATGTTGTATATAGACTTATGTTTTGCTCTTGGCATTTCTTCTGGAGTTGTTGGGCAGCAAACACCATATTGACTATTCTTTGGTTCTTTTGGAAGCCACACTGGCTCTCAGGTAGATGACTATCTTTCAGATGAAGGATAAGCTTATTAAGAAAGACTCTCAGCCAAGAATAAGTTATCCAGCTAGAATGAGCATCATCTTCCAGGGAAGAAGATGGTCATTCAATGATACAGGAGAATTTCACATATTTCTAATGAAAAGACCTGATCTGAACAAAAAATTTGACCTCCAAATAGAGAACTCAGGAGAAGCATAAAAAGGTAAAAAGGAAAACTCTTGAGAACTATATTTCTACTATAGGTATCCTTTAAAGAATGGCAGTATAATTTGATTTTTCTTTGATAATAATGGAAAAGAAATTAGAGGTGGAAGGGATACCATACTGAAAAAGAAAAAGGGGGGAGGGGGGAAAGGAGGCAAAATAAAGTAAAAATAAAGGAGGTAAAATAAGGCAAAATCTCATAAAGAGACATAGAAGATCTAATATAATTGAGGGAAAGAAGGGAGGGTGATGAGTATTGTATAAACCTTACTCTCATTAGATTGGACTCTAAGAGAGTATATCAGACACATTTGGCTTCAAAGAAAGCACTGACCCTCCTTGGGTCTCTAGATGCTTACTTGCGTAAGCGTAAAACAGAGAAAGAGAAGATTAATGAACTGGGCTTACAATTTAAAAAGCTAGAAAAAGACCAAATTAAAAACCCTCAATTAAATACCAAATTGGAAATTCTGAAAATTAAAGGGGAGATCAATAAAATTGAAAATAAGAAAACTATTGAATTAATAAATAAAAATAAGAGTTGGTTTTATGAAAAAACCAACAAAATAGATAAGCCTTTAGTTAATTTGATTAGAAAAAGGAAAGAGGAAAATCAAATTATTAGTCTCAAGAATGATAAGGGAGAACTTTCCTCCAATGAGGAGGAAATTAGAGTAATAATTAGGACTTTCTTTGCCCAACTGTATGCCAATAAACTTGATAATGTAAATGAAATGGAGGAGTATCTACAAAAATATAGATTGCCCAGATTAACAGAAGAGGAAATAAATTATTTAAATAGCCCTATTTCGGAAAAAGAAATAGAACAAGCTATTAATCAACTCCCTAAGAAAAAATCTCCAGGACCAGATGGATTTACATGTGAATTTTACCAAACATTCAAAGAACAATTAATCCCAATACTATATAAACTATTTGAAAAAATAGGGAAAGAAGGTGTACTACCAAATTCCTTCTATGACACAGATATGGTGCTGATAGCTAAACCAGGTAGGGAGAAAACTGAGAAAGAAAACTATAGACCCATTTCCCTAATGAATATTGATGCAAAAATTTTAAATAAGATTTTAGCAACAAGATTACAGAAAGTCATCCCCAGGATAATACATCATGACCAAGTAGGATTTATACCAGGAATGCAGGGCTGGTTCAATATTAGGAAAACTATTAGCATAATCAATTATATTAATAA
>JAJPUD010000231.1:786754-800111 GCA_023553655.1 Myrmecobius fasciatus | reverse complement strand
TATTTATAGTCATATGAAAAGGTGCTCCAAATCACTATTGATCAGAGAAATGCAAATCAAGACAACCCTGAGATACCACTTCACACCTGTCAGATTGGCTAAAATGACAGGAAAAGTTAATGATGAATGTTGGAGGGGATGTGGGAGGGCTGGGACACTGATGCATTGTTGGTGGAGCTGTGAACGGATACAGCCATTCTGGAGAACAATTTGGAGCTATGCTCAAAACGTTATCAAACTGTGCATACCCTTTGACCCAGCAGCATTTCTATTGGGCTTATATCTCAAATCATAAAGGAAGGAAAAGGCCCCACATGTGCAAGAATGTTTGTGGCAGCCCTTTTTGTAGTGGCTAGAAACTGGAAATTGAATAGATGCCCTTCAATTGGAGAATGGCTGAATAAATTATGGTATATGAATATTATGGAATATTATTGTTCTGTAAGAAATGACCAGCAAGATGATTTCAGAGAGGCCTGGAGAGACTTACATGAACTGATGCTGAGTGAAATGAGCAGAACAAGGAGTTCATTATACACGGCAACAACAGTACTATATGACGATCAATTCTGATGGACATGGCTCTCTTCAACAATGAAATGTTTCAAACCACCTCCAATTGTTCACTGAAGAAAGCCATATACACCTAGAGAGAGGGATGTGAAATGTGGACCACAACATAACATTCTCATACTCCTTGATTGATGTTTGCTTACATTGTGTTTCCTTTATGTGATATATCGTTTGTGTAGATAAGATTTTTCTTGCACACCAATGATAAGTTTGGAAATATGTATACATACGTTTGATTTGCCAATATTTTAACATAATTAACATGTAGTGGATATCCTGCCATCTAGGGGAGGGGTGGGGAGTTGGGGGGAAAAATTTGTAACGGAAAGCTATGTAAGGGTTATTGAAGAATTACCCACACATATGCTATGCAAATAAAATTTAAAAAAAAAGACTCTGGCCAGAATCCCACCAGCAATGCCTAAAAGAGACACCCTCCCTTCTTTCCCTTCCTACCCCCTGCTGTGATTGCCTATTTCCTTTACTTTTACAGACCTGGACACTTGAGACATCTTTGAACTCTTGGGGGTGACCTCCTCCTACTGTAAAATCCGGAAAATTTCAGTCAGCTTTTGTAGGAACAATGGACCTCCTCCTTCTAACCATCTATCCTCTCTACCCTACCTCTCATCCCTATAAATCTCAGCTGGAATAGAATCAACACTAGGTGCTTTGCCACAGAAGAGCTTAATGGAATTCAAGACCTCTTCAGTAGGAAATTTGGCTGGAGAGGGATAGACTTCACCCTGAGTGAATGGTCAGCATTTATTAAAGATGGCCTTTTGAGAACACCATGTTTTCCATGATCATGGCCTTATTACTAATCAATGTGGTTCCATCAGCACTAGGTAATTGAGATGCATCATATGTCTTTGATCCATAAAAAGCCTTCAGGGCATGCTAGAAAATGCTTTATTTGTATTGTTACTATCAGTGCAAAGAGCTAAGAATTTTGCATATTTTTTATGCTTCACTTATACTTTATGTTTGATAGAGTTAAATGCTACTTTCTTAGAGGTAGATGAACTATTCTGCTGGTAAACCCTATGGAGTTCTTGTTTTTTTTTTATCAGTTTCTGATTCTGAATTTCTCTTATCATTTTCATCAAGCCAATCAATGTTTGTGAGTTGCAAGATAAGAGAATTCAGTGCTGTACATTAAATCTCTGAAAGCTGCCCATTCATTTTCTAGTCCTGTCCTCACAGCATAAATTGGAGGTTGGCTTTCATGAAGTTTGTCAGCCTCTCTCTTTCTTCCAGAGTTGTCATAGTCCATTGACAGGACAGAGTCAAGACTACTGGTAATGGCTTGAGATTCATTAGATGATCTTGGTGTCTTTGTGGTCAAACTTCAAGCTCAGTGCTCTACCTGCTTTAGCTGCCCTCATGACTGTTGGAACAAACTGCTATCATCTGTCCATTCCACCAGGGGAAGTCTTCATATACTTTGGGATAGATACCACCTTAACTCACTGATGGGTTTAAGATACCTTGATTACCCTCCACTTGCTTTAACCCATCTGCTGGTGGTGTGTCCACTGTACATGCTACAGATTCTAAGAGCCACAGGTGAGAATTAGGTGATCAGATAAAAACACCAAAGGTAGAAAGTCGCTCTGAAAGGAGTTGGCAGCCCTAGAGCTAGAGGTACTAGTATTCTCTGAATACAACTTATACCCTGCTATTAATTTTATAAATCACTTTGCAAATCTTAAAAATAAAAAAAATACATTTTATTTCCCTCTCCTTCCTTTTTGAAAAATGAAAAGGTAATTTTGGGAGGGATCAAGAAAATTTTCATGTAGAATGTGGTATTTGAGTCGAGTTTTGAAGGAAGTCTCAATAACAAGATTCATTCCAGGCATGAAAGACATCATAGATTGAGGAGATAAAATATGTCATGTGTGGTTGGATGCAGAGTAAAAGAAGAAAGAAATATACAAGAAACAATACAATACAAGAAAACTGCAAAAGTATAAGAAGGGGCCACATTGTAAAGAGTTTTAAACAAATGAGTTCTTATTTAATCTTGAAATAGGTAACCACTGGCTTTCATTGAAAAGAGAGGAGATCATATGGTTTGGCCTGTGTTTTAAAAAAAATTTTTGTACCTGTGCAGAAAGGCACAATGTGGGAAAATTAGTGGAAATTAATGGAAATCGATATTCCAGTAGTCCAGGTGAGAGGTGATGAGGGTGGTAGTTATACTGTTGCTGAGAAGGGGATGTATGTGAATGGCATTATGGAGATGAAAAATGATACACAAGAGATACACAAACACATGTGGTCTTCAGAACACACACACAATTGCATACACACACACACACATATATATATATATATATGTATGTATACACATCCCTAGCCATGCATATACATATATAGTAACTGCCCTTTGAATTTAGTGATGACACCTCAGAAGCTATAACCAAAAGATCAACATCGGAACAATATTCCTAAAAAGAACAAGGTGAAAAGAAGAAAGCAAAAATTCATGCCATTAGTTCAAAAAATATTTTTAAAATCTAGCATACTATATGGGCTAGTAGTCTAAATTTGTGGTTCACAGACATTTATGTTTGTTAGAATTAAGTTTGTAAATGTATGACAAAAATTTTTTTTGTAGAAATCTAAGTTGCTTCTTTTTTCATGACCAAAATTCTTAATAATTTATTGATTGATGCTATTTTAGCAATCAGATAACATTTATTGAGTACCTACTATATGCCAGGCACTTTGCAAATTTAGAGGATTCAAAGAAGTATTAAATGTGGTCCTGCCTGTCAAGCATTTTTACAGTTTAGTTTAAGAGAGAAGACACAAACACATTGTATGTTGCAGCATTGCTGGACTGTTTTGGAAACATTTGGTCAGATGTACATTATTTGATTGTAATGGCATTTAATGCAAACAAAAAAAACTGCGAAAATGGCCTTGGAGCATTATCTTTAGGTACTTGAATAGTTTCTAGGATTTTTTAAAAGTAAAGTTTATGTTAACATAAATTTTTGGTAATTTAGAGAAGAAAATTGAGAAAAACAGATTGTGTGTGTGTGTATGTGTGTATGTGTGTGTGTGGTCATTGTGAATTAGTTTTACCTTCTTCCTTTGCTCTAAAACTTAGACTGATATCTAGCTTTAATAATCAAGTACTCTTTATTTTTTCTGAGGGGGAAATAACATGATGCTTTTTAGTTTTGTGTACCCATAGTGTGTTTGTGAATTTTTAAGCTGTGCTAACTGCAGTAAATTATATGACTTGAGAAGCAGGACAAAGACAAACACCAATATAAAATTTAAATAACATTTGAATATATCAATAGATTTCACAAGGCAATATGTAATCAGTTATTAGTCAATCATCAGTAAGCATTTGTTAAATCTTAACTCTGTGTCAAACACTATGCCAGGTGCCAGGTACAGGAATACAGAGATGGAAATGAAATGATTACCTTACACCCATAAAACATATATACATAAAAGTATATATACAGTGTTTTTTGGATTGGTCTTGTTGTTTTATCTTGTAATATTCTGAGGTTTTTGTGTGTCATTTCCTCTACTATAATGCAAGTTCTTTGCAGGCAGACCCTGTGTTTTGCCTTCCCTTATATCTTCAACTATTGACACAGTCTTAATAAATGCTTGTTGAATGATTTCACTTCCTTGGTATAAGGAGCTCCCAAAGATGAAACTCCTGCTAACAATGCAGATCAGCACTGATTCTGTTACTTCTATTTTGAGATAGTTGCTTGGGATAAAAAAGTTAAATGATATTTTTACAAAAAGTAATAACAACATATGCAGCAGTGGTAGATCTTGAACTATGTCTTTCTGGTTCTGAGATAGTTCATGCTTATACTTAAAAAATAAATCTTAAGGTGTGATTTTGTGTGGGTGATGGGGGTGGGAAAGCATCAGCAACTGGGATTATCAGGAAAAACTTTAGGTAGAAAGTGATTTCTTGACTGGACATGGTAGCTCACACTTATAATCCCTTTGGTTGAGACTGGTGGGTCACATGAACATGGTGGACTAAGCTGAACAGGGTCTATATTAAACCCTGTACCAATATAATAAGCCTTTTAGTAATGGAAAAGATAACTAGATTGCCCACGGAGGGATTAACGGGTCCATGTCAGAAACAAAGTAATTTAAAGCTTCTGTATTATTTGGAGTAGTATTGGACTCTTGAGAGGATGCTGTCTTGCCAACTTGGGTAATGTAGGAAGACACAATCTCAAAAAGTGTGCATGTGTGTTCGTATGTAGATTCTTCAACTGAACTTTGAAGAAGACTAGGAGTAATTGGATTGTGAAGATGAATTATGTAGGTATCACAATAGGAATGTATAGGATGGAGAGATCACTATAACTTGGAGTGGTTAGAGAAAGCTTCATAGAAGATATGGAATTTCAACAAAGTCATGAAGTATGGAAAAGATTAGAAAAGGGCAGAATTTTACATGCGATGTATGTCAGAGAAAAAAAGGACATTACACATCATGTGAAATTCTGGAAGATGAAATATAGAAGCAGGAAATATATATAGGAGACAGTGAATAATAAGCAAGTTTGTTTTGAGCTCAGGATTTATCTATTGAAATAGTGAAAATAAAACTGAAAATATTGATGAGGAATGTGAAAGCCAGATTTAAGAATTTGGACATTATTTTTTACATAGTGAAGGAACCATTGAATATTTTTGAGCAAGGAATAACATGATATAAACTGTGAGAGAAGATAATAGGAGAATATTACAGATTACAAAAGTCCAGATGTAGGGTGATAAACCTGAATTATACAATGACAATAGAAAAGAAAGAGGATAGATAGAAGGGATATCTTATGAAGAAAGAATCAGTGGGGTTTGGTGACATTTAATAAAAGGTTTTTAAAAACAGAAAATTGAGAGAGCTTGGGTTTGGATTCTAAATTAGAGGTTGGTAAGTTATGGCTTGCTGACCAAATACAACTCTTTTTGTATAGCCTCACATTTATTTTATTTTATTTTATTTTTTTAACAATCCATGGGCTAAGATATTTTTTCACATTTTAAACTTTAAAAATAAGTAAAAACCATTATTATGGTAAGGCAAAACTGGGCAAAAGGCCAGCTTTGACCCTTGGATTGTAGTTTGTCAACATTGGTTTAATAATAATAATAGCTAACATTTATATAGAACTTACCGTGTGCTGGACTTGATTGAATTATTGTTCATTCATTTTTCGGTCATATCCGACTCTTTGTGAGTCCATTTGGGATTTTCTTGGCAAAGATACTGAACTGGTTTGTCATTTCCTTCTTCATCTCATTTTACAGATAAGGAAAATAAACAAATAGGGTTAAGAAACTTGTCCTTAAGAGCTAGGTAAGATTTGTCAGAGGCCAGATTTGAACTCAGGAAGATGAATCTTCCCTAGTTGAGCCTTGGTACTCTATCCACTGTGCCACCTAACTGCTCACATGTGCTAGGCATGTTACAATTATTATCGTACTTTGTTCTTAAAACTGCACTGGGAGGTATAGGTATTATCCCTATTTTACAGATGAGGTTTAGTGGGTCACACAGCTAGTAAGTATCTGAGGCTGGATTTGAACTTAAATTTTTCTGATGTCAAGTTCAGCACTCTAAAGAGATTCCTGTATATGGAAAGCCTCATCAGAATGGGTTGAAGGGTTAGTATGCAAGAACAGTTCAGGGATTAAAAGGGTTTGTCGTGTTGTGTTGTTAGACATAACATCTCTTGCTTAGAAGTCGGCTGTTAATGTTATCCTTCCACCCTCATGGCAGACATGGGTCCAGTTATTGCATGCCAAGATTTGAAAGGCAGAATTTGGACTTTTATATTTCTGATCACAGGCTGGACAAGAAGCACATGGTCACATTCAGGAGAAGGAGTGCTATGTTAATAATATTGAATAACATGAATAACACCATGTGGTTGTAGTTTTTACATATGCTTTTTATTTTCATTTTTTTCTCAGCAAAGGAAAACTAATTGAAGCAATTTATTCCTCAAGATGTGGTATAACAGTGCACTCTTTTTTGCCAAAAGAAAAAAAAATCTGTTAGTTCTTTCCAAGTAATGTAAATCTTACTATAAAACTGAGTCATTTTCTTTCTTTCTTTTTTTTTTTCCTGAGGCAGTTGGGGTTAAGTGACTTGCTCAGGGTCACACAGCTAGGGAATGTTAAGTGTCTGAGACCAGATTTGAACTCAGGTCCTCCTGACTTCAGGGCTGGTGCTCTATCCACTGCGCCACCTAGCTGCCCCCAAACCGAGTCATTTTCCATAGCTTTAGTGACAACATTTTTCATTGAAGATGCCTTAGATTTTAGCCTTTCTAAGCAGTATTTAGATATTGGAGTTAAACTATTACTCTGTTTTAAAAAGACTTAACAAATGGACTTAATAAATTCTATTTAATTTAGCACTTATAGGAGGAGGATAATTTATTCATCTGTCATGTAGTCATTTCAGCTGGGGCCAAAATGCTAGTCCATGGTTAGATTTTTAAAATTTTAATTAAAAAATGGTTCTCATCACATTTATTTTTATCAGAGGCATTTCTTTTTTTCTAATGCCAATTATTTTAATTAAATATTTATGCAAATATTTGTTCTAATTTGATTAATTCTGTTTTTCTTAAAAAATAATGACTCAGTTGAATACAATTTGTTAAAACAAAACAAAACAAACAATCCTCATGTATGTGAAATCCCAGTACAAGGAGACATTGTTGTTGAAAATAATCATCCATTTTTATCAGGGGCATACCACTATTGACTGGAACAATGAATTTCATCCCTCATCTTGCTTCCACATTTAGCTGAAATTGGGGGAACCAAATATATTATTTAACTTATAGCTTGGAGTTTTGCTATTGGATCTAGGAATTTTTATAGCAGGGAATCTACTTTGTATCAGAAAACCCTACAAGCACAGAAATCCTGTTGGCCTTTGTTCGCCATTGTACAGATTACTGGCCTACCATTTACTTAGTAGTCGTGGCCTTGGTCATGCCCATTCCTAAGTAGGTTGGTTCCTCACTGTTCCCAGATGGGACATTAAATAAGCCCAGGCAAGAGGTGATTTGTTGAGGCATTAAAATTCAACATTGCCCTCTTTTGATTCTCCTCCTGTTTGGCTACCTACTCTTTCTCAGTTTGCTTCACAGGTATGGGTCCCTTCCTGAACCCTCATCAACTATCTTTTTTGCACTTTTTACTAACCTCTACTGTAACGACCTGCATTACAATTAAGCTAAAGAGTAGGATAAACTTACCTCAACAGGCATCGGACGTCTCTGGCTCCCAGCCTCCACTGGGAGAAACTTCACAAATCACAGGACATGGAGATAAACTTATCTTACTTTATTGAGTTCTGCACTTACATTGTCTCTTAAGCTATGCTAATGGCGGTCTGGTCTCTTCTTCCTCAGCAGTCCCCTTTTATACTCTCTTTGTCCTTCCCCGCCTATGCCACAGCAAACCAATCATGTCCCATCCCGAAGGTCTCCGGTCTGAGCTGGCCTGCTATGATAGGACGCTGGCCCGCGAGCCGTGTGCAGCGCCTGCAGATCATGTGCAATATGCAAAACATCTATCATGTGACTTAGGCTCCATGGTCCTTCGTCCTGCGGTGTTCTGCTGTATCAGCACTGCCATATCAGCAGTGTTATGTCACACCCTGTGCTCAGCCATTCGGCCCCCAGATGGTCACATGCATTCCTGCTGGCTACAAGCCCTGGGCCTTACACTCTACCTGTGGATTTAATTATTCTCTCTATGTTGATGACTCCCAAATCTATATATTCAAGCCAAGTATCACTCCTGAGTTCAATTCCTCCAATTACCTGTGGGAAATTACCAAATGGATGTCCTATAGATATCTCAAATTCATTGTGTTCAAAAACAACTGCTTTTCCCCCATATCCCTCTTTGTTGTTGTTGTTGGAGTCATTAACAGTCATATATAACTTTGTGACTCCATTTGCTGTTTTCTTGGCAGAGATATTGAAGTGGTTTGCCATTTCCTTCTGCAGCTCATTTTATAGATGAAGAAATTGAGGCAAACAGGATTAAGTGACTTGCCCCAAGTCTCGAAGTTAGTGTTTGAAGCTGGATTTAAACTCAGGTTTTCCTAGATCCAGATCCACCTACCTAGCTATTTAGAACTTTAGAACTATTAGAACACACTGAAAGGTTGAGAGCACCACCATCCTACTAATCACCCAGGTTCCCAGCCCTGAAATTTTTCTTGAGTCTTTCTCCTCCCCTTTGCCACCACCTTCCCACAACAACACAAATAATTGCCAAATTTTAACTACTCAGTTTCAATAAATCTGTTTGCTGACCTCCATTCATAGAGTGACTACCTAGTTCAAATTCTTTATCACCTGTTGTCTAGACTATTGTAAAAGCCTCCCTTTTGATGGTTCTGTCTCCAAGGTCTCTCTCCATTTGAATCCTTCATCATCATAGTTAGCTGCCAAAGTGATTTTCCTAAAGTAAAAGTCTGACCATGTCATTTCTCCCCTCCCCATTCCAGGGTCTCCCTTTTACTTTAGGATAAAATAAAAACTCATCTGTTTAACATTTGAAACTCTTTACTAGCTGAAATTTCCCCATCTTTCTAATGTCCTGATTCATTATTCCATTCTACATGCTTTGTGATATAGCTGTACTGATTTACATGTTTTGTACAACACAATACCTGTCTACAGTCTTTTATTTATATGCCTTTGCACCAATTTTCTTCATCCTATCCTAGAATATAATCATTCCTCAGCACACTCTCTTAAATCCCTATTTTCCTTCAGGCTCAGATGCCCCCAATTACATGAGGTCTTCCCTAGTAAGCAGAGTTCTTAATGTTTTTCTTTGGAATGAATTTTCATTAAATTTTGCTACAGTTTATATTCTTGAAAGGATATATTTGAACTTTGCCATAACTAGGTATGTGTAGAACTACATTATTTACTTCTGGAAGCCAGGTTAGGACTAATCACTTCAGTTGGTGGATGACTTACTTCTCTAATTCAGGAACTCCTCTTGCCCACCAATCAGCTCTAGCTAATGGATCGAATTACAGTCTCTGGAGCTCACAAGGTTGCCTCTGAGGAAAATTAATAGTATGCTATATTATTTAATAACTACTTATACTCCATAACCCATCTTATTTTCCATTTTGTCAAACTTTATTTTTCAGCCTAGTTCAAAATGAAACATCTCCCAGTTTGAACTAAAGGCACGATTGAAAAATGTGATCACTAATAGCCCCAGAGACATTGGCTGGTTAACCAGTTTAAAATGGGATCCTTACTTATTTTAAACAGAGGAACAAGCTTAAGCTGGGTCCCCTAACAGAATACAGCTGTCCTGCTCTGCTTTTTCATTGTCAAAGTTAGGGATGATGTGGTCAGCAAGGGGAACACTAAGGGGGTGAAGCCAATGAGGTGAGGTAAAAGGGATCCTGGTTGGGGTTGTCCTTGTTTTTCCAGCCAAGATTATTAGAGGTGGCTTAGTTTCATAAAGCAATTAGCATTCTTTATCTGAGAAGGGTGTGATCAGCTATACCAGAAGACCAGTCCACTTTACCTAGCTGCAGCTAATTATAAGACTCTTCTACTACCTAATCAGGGTTTCACAGCTAGTGAAACTGTATTTAAAGTCAGGTTTTCCGGACTGTAGACCTGGCACTCTATCCATTGTACCACCCAGCTACCCTATTTAGAACTATGTTCAATAAATATGGTGTTCTCAGTCCCACTGGAAGTTGCTAACTCATTGAGGTAGGAACAGTTTGACCTATTAGCTAACATGTATCACTGTTAGTAAATTATATTGCCTGGAAAGCTTGCCTTAGTTTACCTTTGACTCATTTTTACTTATATTTTTGGGGAATTTATTTGGGATTTTGTAGTGAAGGCCATATCCCCTAGATCCTTTAGCAGGACCTTTCCCTTCTTTGGGCCCTGGTGGACATTTTCTGCCCAGTGGGAGGGTTTTCTGCTAGGGAACTGTACTGTGAACTGACTTTCCCCCGAAACCTATATTAGTCTTTAGGCAAGGAGGTAAGTATCCTATTTGGCACACTTTTATGTAAATAATTAGAGATTTGTATATATATCTGGAGAAAATTGACAATATATGCCTGGGTATATTCCCTGTGGATCATCCTTTGAAGGAAATTTGCTTCCTTTCAAGGAAGATCTTCCCAAATAGGATTGGGAAGATAATCTATAATCCTCATTAAGGAATTTTGTAATTTGGATTTTTTCCCCCTTAAGGAAGACCCCCCAAACCGGGGGTAATCAGAATGTGTGCACCATTTTCAGCGTTCTCCCAAGCCTGAAGAATTGAGAAAATCCTCTATTTCTAACTGGAGCGTGACACCACATGCCATCATCAGTGTTCTTCAAAGTCTGGGGAACTGAGGGGACCTCGTCTTCCCCTAGCCGGGTTGGGAAATAATTAAATATGGAGCACAAATTGATTTATAACCCACTATTGGTGTAAAAGGGATTTTTCTTTTTATGTGAATGACAGAGTGTATGTATATGAGTGCTTTTTTTTTCCTGTAGTCTGATCAGTTTTGGGGAAAGGGATGTGTATGGGAATAGCTGTGTTTTTGTTCTCATCAGTGGTGCTCCATGATAGTGCCCCTTTAAATAATCCAGGGAGAGAGTGACTGGTCTCAAGAGGTTTTTAGCCCAGATAGTTCCATCCCTGGATTATTTAAAGGGGCACTGTCAAGGAGCACCACTGATGAGAACAAAAACACAGTTTTCCCCTCCCCATTAGATTAATACACTGAGCATCTGGCTGGGGGCAAGGCTGTTTAGCTAAACTAAGTGGTTATTTAGGAGGTTTCCTAAAAGGATTAAAAGCTTAGTCAAGGCATTCTCAAAGACCATTTCCACAAGTATTCCCCCTAGATTGGAAACTGGGCTAGTAAAAGTCTTTTTTTAAAAACTTTTCCCTACAGAAGAGGTGTACTTTACAAGAGAGAAGTAAAATCCAGAGGCTGCTACTCAAGCCTCAAGCCAACAGCTAGTGGGGATGCCTGTGTGGGTAAGCTTTTTGAAGCTTCAACTGAGCCAAGGATGACAACTTCTTCTCCCCTTCTTCCATTAAACAAAGCAAAATAAAACTTTAAGCAATTAGATTGTGGGATATCTAGCTTTAAAAGGGGAGAAATGCAACTGGTAAATTATTCTGACCTCACATCAAAATTTTTAAGTATAAACTGAAAGATTTATGATTAGTTTTAAGCAGATAAAAACAAAATGGATTATTGGTATTTATGAAATAAATTAACTGACTTTTTAAATGAATTTAAATCATCTCATGACATTTTCCCTGCTGAAGAGGTCATTAGTCATGATTGAAGGGGCAATGTAGTTTTTGTTAGGCCATGGGAACCTTTTAGTCCTCTGAATTTCTCCACTTGGCCAAATAACATTCCTAGATTTGATGAGGACCCTAGAGCAGTTATAGATCACTTCAAGTCATATTTAAAGGTTACAATTCTACTTTGGCAGATATAACTGTTTTAATGATGATTCTCTTCTTCCTGGGAGAGAGAAAAGCCATAATAAAAGCAACAAATAAAGGCTTCAGTGGTGAGGGAGAATTCTTATTCTAAGGGTCTCCCAGTTGACCTATACAAGATCCACATTGGGATCCCAATGATCTGGAGTATTACATCAGATTAAAACAGGGCAGTCAATCTTTACTTAAGGGTATGAATGATTTCATAGGATGTCCAGAGAATTGGAATAAGTTTCAGGAAACAGTGAAAGACAAGGGTGAGAATCCTAATCATTTCTATGATAGCCTGTGAAAACTGCCAAACTCTATGCTAGATTAGACACCATGCACCTGAAAAATGTATGTCATCTTAACATGAACTTTGTTAAATCAATTCTTGCCTGAAATAAGAAAGTATTAAGAATATCATAGATGGCATGATTTAGTCAGTTTAGATCTTTTTTTTAAGGGCATTGTCCTATTTGGATATGAAGGTAGGAAGACAGAAAAACAAGAAATGGAGAAATGAGGCTCATATAGGAAAAAAAGAAAGGGCAAGTTGTCATAGCTGTAATGTAGGAAACTTCAGTCCAAACCATTTTCTTTATTATTATTTCTTTCTAAGGCTCTTGCATGGGTAGTATCAGGACCATCTCAAAGTCTTGGGACACATGTGAATGTTTAATATTTTGGAGGAAGGGCCATATTGCCATACAGTGTAGAAACAAAAAATGGGACCCCCAAGAATGAAAGGTGGAATGGATATAGCGTAGGACTAGCAATGCATTCATGGGACAAGTAAGGGAAGGAGCTGTGGATCTTCAAGAGGACCTTTTTGTTTTCTCTGAATCTGAGCTCTTATCCCAAGTTATCTGCATTCTTCTCCCTTAAACAATGAACTTCATTAAGGTTACCTTTAAGGTTGGGGATACATTCAGTAAGATACTAGAGTCTCTAAATAGATCCTAATAAGCTATCCTGATTCCATGGATTTCCCTTCAGTGAATGTCAGCCAAATAATGTTGCATGTTATTATTGTAAAAACTATTGTTGTGCCTGTCTCAGTTTCCCTCAGTTGTTGTCTCAGTTTCCCTCAGTTGCAATATCAGTCTCCCTTAATTGCTGTTTCAGTCTCCCTTAATTGCTCTGTCCCAGAATAGCAATCCCCACTTCCTGAACTTCATAAATAATTGGACTCACATTCCAAAGTAATCATGAAATCTCCAGGTAGCCAGCCTCGACATCC
>JAJPUD010000231.1:770703-786744 GCA_023553655.1 Myrmecobius fasciatus | reverse complement strand
TCATAAATACTCATTTGTAATGCATTACAGCCAGCTTACATTTCTCTGTTGCTCTTTGAATGATCTACAACTTTACTTCTTTGGAGACTGATATTCTATAAGACTAGGCATACTATCACTGGGAGAATATTAATGTTAAAAATATAGGGCTTTGGTGCAGCTAGGTG
Source organism: Myrmecobius fasciatus (assembly GCA_023553655.1). NCBI lineage: Eukaryota > Metazoa > Chordata > Mammalia > Dasyuromorphia > Myrmecobiidae > Myrmecobius > Myrmecobius fasciatus. The sequence continues at coordinate 786,577 of JAJPUD010000231.1, read as the reverse complement.
GCGCAGAGTAACAGCCCTGAAATCAGGAGGACCTGAATTTTAATATGACCTCAGACACTTAATACTTCCTAGCTGTGTGACACTAAGCAAGTCACTTAAACCCCAATTGCCTCAGCAAAAAAACAAAACAAAACAAAACACTATACTATTGGGAGACTTCAACTTTTTCTTCTCAAAATTAACCCCAATTGCCTCAGCAAAAAACTATATATATATATATACACATATATATGTATATGTGTGTGTGTGTGTGTGTGTGTGTGTGTGTGTGTGTGTGTGTGTATAGGCCTTTGACTTGTGGTCATTAAAAAAACTGTAGTTTGCCAAAGACAATCTGACTCACTTACTTTTATCAGCTCAAATGTGTTCTCTTTCTTCTATAATTCTGAGCCCACCCCATTGTCTACTTTTTGTATTGTCTAAAATATAAGTACTTATGAATGAGGTCTCTAGGTTATCCATCTCATTGCATATCATAGTCTTTACAATAGACAAAAGATGCTAACTGTAAATCCAGCCTCAGATACTAATTAGATGTTGAATCTGGGCAATTTGTTTGCCTCAATTTGTTCAACTGAGAAATGGGGTTAATAATAGCACACACTTCACCACGTGATCTGAGGATCAAATGAGGTAATGTTTGTAAACAAAAAAATTTTAGCACAGTACCCAATACATAAATTATATATATACATATATATAATATATATACAGACATATATATATATAAATGCTTATTTATGATCATCTTGTTTTCTCCTCCTCCTATTGCCTTTTGTCTACTTGTTTTTTCCCTGTGTGGATTGTAAGGCCAAATTCTTGAAATTATGGCTCACATTCAGATGTCTTTTAGGACTTGCTGAAATCAGCATAGTATTCCCTATAAACAGAAGCATCCAGAGGACCTCTCAATATTGATTAAAAACAACAACAAACAACCCACGCTTAATTAAATATCTACTATGTGCCATATATTGTGCCAATCACTAGAGGCAAAAAACATTTCCTGCCCTCAAGGAACTTATAACTGGATTTCTTTTTTATCTGAATTCTCTTCTGGTTCTCCTATGTAGTGACTAATGCTTTGGCAAGCATACATGTTCTCTTTCATGCCTCACTTTATATTCATAATCAGAAGGTTGTCAAACAAAATTATTTTTGCTATTACCTCTTTCAAGGAATTTTTTATCATTTTGTCACATACATAGGAGCTTGTAAAGCCTTGTAAAGATGGTGTTTTGCTCGTCCAAATCGACACTTAGAAAAATGACTAGCATTTATATAAATCTTTTAAGGTTTTCAAAGTACTTCACACATTTTATAAGTGTAACCTGGACTTCCTGAGCATGTCCAGTTCTCCTAAGATGGAGATACACCTGAGGTGCCTTTGAACATGCCCAGTTTGTCCAACATGGAACCACTGTGTCCTCTACCCTAAAGCTTTTTTCAGCTTTTCTGTATCACTTTTTTTTGGCAGCATTTATTTACTGTCTACAGAGAGTGAAAATCTCAGCTCACCCACAGCTAGAATGCTGTGCAGTCCCCCAGTGAGAGAGGATTTCCTTTCTCTGCGAACTTAATGAGGAAGAGGGAGTTTTGGTTTCTGTTCCATGGTGTTTGTCAGTTTCAGTGCTGGAGATAATGGCCAGCTAGCCCTACAAGGAAGCTCTGAGAAGCCTAGGAATTGTTTCCAAAGAAGGATTTGGATTTGGAACTGGTATTGTGCTCTGTGGGAACTGAGCCAAACTCTTTCCCAGGGACTGAGATGTAGGTGAGGAGGACAAGGGGAATTTTATTATACACATATTGGTGGAATACATTTATATCTTTGTGATTATACCATTAATTTATTTTTATTTTTATTTTTTTGCTGAGGCAATTGGGTTTAAGTGACTTGCCCAGAGTCACACAGCTGGGAAGTGTTAAGTGTCTGAGGTCAGATTTGAACTCAGGTCTTTCTGACTTCAGTGCTGGTACTCTATCCACTGTGTCACCTAGCTTCCCCTAAGTAAATATTTCTGTATAAAATCTAATCCAACTGGAAGTGGCTAAATGGAACTGGGGGTACATGGGATTGGACCCACTACAGGAAGGAACATTATAAATGGGGGCTAGAGCCTTTGCAGAGGGCCTAAACCCTCCTTCCCCCCAAAAATCCCCTTAGGGATACCAGAGAATCCCTAGAAGAGCAAAATCTAACCATCTGACCTTTGGGCAGTGAGAGCTAGGGGAACATGTGTTACATATCTTTTTATCCTCATAGCAATCTTGGAAGAAAAGTACTATTGTTAATTCCCCTTTTTCAGGTGAGGAAACTGAGGCTGAGAGTGATTAAGTGATATGCCTATAATCCCATAGTTATTAAGTGTAGGAGGCAGGATTTGAACTCTGCTCTTCCTGATTCCATGTCCAGTGTTCTCTCTGTTCTGCCACCCAGATGCCTTAGCAATGTGAGTTACCTGTGTTTCCTTATTCTCATACTTTTTAAGCTATTATGTGATTAAGATTTTTTTCTGGTGAAATATCATTTGCAAAAGTTGCCTATTTCTTTCTAATGCTTTTAGCAAGACTGACCTTAATGAATATGTATACAAATTTTATATTGATAGAAGTAGCCATATAGATTAGTTATTGATAATTCTGTTCACTTTTTTGTGGTAATAAGAAGTTCAAAATTCTTTTCTTTCATATGTCTTGAGATTTCTCTGTAAAGTCTTACTCCATGTGTTTTCATGACATGGAGATGAGTTGGACTCTTAGAATGCCTGCTGTCTTCTAAAATTCAACTCAAATGCTTCCTTCCACAGAAGCTTTTTAAAATTTTTTCTGATTCCCTTTCCTTTCCTTCCCCTTTCCCCCCTTCCCCAGCTCCTGGCTGCTAATTCCTACCCAAAGTAGCTCATCTTTATTTTGTATGTACTTACATATAAGTATTTTGTCTACAATGAGTATCAGCTACTTGAGGGTATTTTTGCCTTTGTATCCTCAGTGCTGTGCATAGGGTCTGTTACATACCTAGTACTTAGTATGTTGTTAATCATTTTATTCTCCAAGACAACATGGAGCAGTGGAACAAAAATCCATCAGATTTTTTTTTTTTTTGGCTGAGGCAATGGGGGTTAAGTGACTTGCCCAGGGTCACACAGCTAGGAAATGTTAAGTGTCTGAGACCAGATTTGAACTTAGGTCTTCCTGACTTCAGGGCTGGTGCTCTATCCACTGTACCACCTAGCCGCCCCAATCCATCAGATTTTATAAGGCTTTGAGTATGGTCCTGGCCACAGGCTATATCTACTGTTTGAGGAGCAACCTACCTAAGTATGGAGAGACTTCACTCCAATAAGTTGGCCACTTGGAGGGAAAGTCTTTGATTCTGGCATCCCAGTATTGTTAATGTATATTATGTTTATCAATAGTAGTAGCATGATACTGTGGGGGAATCATATACTCCCATTGAACTCACCACTCTTGCTGGGAAGTACATGAAATTGCATTCCTGTATTAACATGCTTTGTGTAGCTAAAAGTTGAACTGGTGACCAATGAGGAATACAGTAAAATTCTTACCAAAGATAAAAAAAATAAGGAATTTAGGAATCTGCTGGAAGATTTCTCTTTAAGTAAAAAGAGTAATTTCAAAGGCTAGCTGGTGGTAGCTTTTATTTTATTTTGATCTAGATTTTACAATGTTAGACCTACTAGAAATTTCTAATATATTTAGTATACTTAATATTTAAAGAATAATAATTAGTAGAACAGTGCTATAAAATATTAGTTTCAATGAATTTACTACTCAGATTTATTTGCTAGAAATAAATACTAGCATATGAAAGCTGATTTGTATTTCTTGAAATGTTCCATCAAAAGTATTTTTTATTCTTTTATGTCTAAGCCTACCATTATCTCTAGAGTGCATTTTGTGAAACTCATGTCAAAGAAGTTGCCATCTAATTACATTCTTGCTAAAACTCCTGTTTCCGGCTTTGAAGTTTTCTTCTAATCTTGGCTCAGTGACATTTTTTAGGATCAAAAAAGTTCAGCAACAAAAAGTTAAAACACTTAATGTAATTTTTTTCTCCTCTTAAAAACAAGACTCATTTTTAATTTTTAAGTATAACATTATATTGAAAGTCAGAAAACTATCCTGCATTAGTTTTAAAATTGATTTCTATGTGATCTAATAGACCATGTCAGTTACCAGTGACTCATGGGAAATGACTTATCAATGACATGTTGTCAGATAGCAGAATGAAAGAAATGAAGGAAAAGTTCCTGGAGTTAGTGAACCTTGAGTGGCTGTTTAAAATGTGGAAAGAAATGAAGTATAACAGGCAAAGTATCAACTATAGAAAGAAGAGTGGAAATAGGGTGCTGGGGAGCACCAGAAAGTCAGTGTGGTTAAAATAATATTGTAAAGCACTGGACTATCACCAAGGCAGTATCACCAGGCAGTAAATAGCACAGAGAAAAGGCTGAGACAGATTGGTCAGAAGTTTGTTTTTGATTCAGAGCCACTGGAAGGTGGTGAATGATTTATTCAAATGGTGGGTATAGAAGACTTAACAAATAGGCCAAGTGTGGCCATATATACACATGATTAAAAACCATCAACAACAAAAACCCACAACTAGATGTTATACTTTGTTCAAGAATCAAAATGTGACTTTTATTCTTTCAGATCACTGCTTCTGGGAGTATGACCTATGCTATATAGCATTAATAGGTAAACTTCCATTTATCGGAGTTTGCCCTGTACTAAAGTTACACAGCAATAAGTAAACCAGAAAAACAAATGCACCCTCTTTTAGCATTATGGTTTTCCTTGTACAGTGCTCTTTACACAGTTGGCAGTCAATGAATGTTATTTTCTTGAACTTTTTATTTTTAAATTTTGTCAGTTAAAAATCATTTATTTTCTCTCCCTTCCATCTCTTCCCTCAATTGGGAAAAAAAAGAAAAAGAAAACCCTTGTGAGAAATATGTAAAGACAAGCAAAACAAATTCCCACTTTGTGGTGTCTGTTACACTGACTTTAAAGACTTTCTATGGGTTTAAATCCAAGTAGGCCTTTCAAGAAAAGGAGGCATTGTCTGGTAGGCCTGTCTCTCTTCTCTCCATTTCTTAAACTTAAGATGATTAAAAGTGAAATGATCATTTTCCTTTACACACTAGCCACATTTTCTGACCTCTCTACTTGTGTCACACTGAGAAGTGATAGGTACAGTCCTGGGTATCAGGAGGAACTGGGTTGAATTCTATGTGACTGGGAAAAAAATCACTTGATCTCCCTAAACTTCAATTTTTTTCCTCTCCAAAATAATTATTACATATATCTCTGAGGGCAATTGTGAGTGAACTTCAAGTGAGGTGAGGTATGCAAAGCACCTTGTAAATCTTAAAGAGCTTTTTTCATATTAGCTGAGGAAATAAAGTTCCTCATCCCCCAAACCTCCATGATTCTCTGAGGTTTGAATCCTCAGCTGAGTGAAATTTGAACTAGAAAGGACTTTAGAGATGATACAGTCATATTACAGATGAGAAAAAGTGAAGCTTAGTGATATGAAGAGACCAATCCCAGCTCATATAGTCAGTAGCAGAACCAGTAGAGAGCAGCTAGTATTCTGATCAGTTTTGATACCTCCCTCTTAGAGTTCAAATCCTCCCTCAGATAGTCACTGGCTGTGTGATCTTGAGCAAATCACTTTAATATCTTTGTTAAGAAAACTCCAAATGGGGTCACTAAGAGTAGTCAGACTTTGCTGAAAATGACTGAATAACAATTACTAACTCTGGTGATTGCTATCAGATTAGCCTTCTTTAAAAGTGCTTATCACTTGTCACTTCTTTGCTCAAAAGCCTTCAATAACTCTTTATAGCCTATAAGATAAAGTTTATAGTATGACTTTCAAGGCTCTCCATAATATAGTTTCAATCCATCTTTCTAGCTTTATCTTCCATCATCTCCCTGTATGACTTTTCTGCTCTTTAAAATTGATCTGCTTATTTGATTTCATGTTTTTCTGCCTTGGAGCCTTTACACATGGCAGTCTAATACTCCCTCCCCTATTCCCTATTTCTATACCAAAAAATTATTAAGTACTTCCTGCTTGAAAAGCACTATGCTAAGTATGGAAGAGATGCAAACCAGATAAAACTCAGTACCTGAGTTTATAATCCTCAAGGAGTTTATAATCTAACAGGCAGATTAGGCATCATTACAGAAAGTATTCTTAAAAGTTCATTAGAGGTTCACAAAGCAAAATCTTATGTAGAATCAGAGGGAGAAAGTCATTACCTACCAAGGGAATCAGGAAGATTTTCTGAAAGAAATACCATTTGAGTTAGGAAGTTTAAAATGGGTTAGAAGAATAGGGAAAAATGTGAGCAAAGGTACATAGGCCTTAGAAGATAATATGCGTTCTGGGGGGGAGCAATTAAGCATTTCTTGTCCTCAAGGTCCTACTACAATTCCACATCTTCCCTGAAGTCTTTTCTGACCCTTCCAGGCCAAGGAAATCACTTTCTCCTCTTAACTCCAAAAATACTTGTCAAAATTACTGCTCACTCAGTATTTAACAGTATTTCCTACTATAGGCATTTGTGATTATGACATGTTTAACCAGACTGTAAGCACTTGTACTGAAGACCCTGTATATTATGCCTCTCTGAAGCCCCCATAGCCCTTAGCACAGTGTCTTACCATGTAGTGTTCAAACATCTGTTGAATGAATGATTTTTTTAAAATATATTTTATTTCCTCAGAAGGAAACTAATTGATCAAATATGATAGAAATGACTAGGGGATTCTAGGAGCGTAGTGGATAGAGTGTAAGACCTAGAGTCAGGAAGACTCGAGTTCTGCTGTGGCCTCAGACACCTACAAGCTGTGTGACCCTAGGCAAGTCACTTAATGAGGATCAATTTTCCTCATCTGTAAAATGAGTTAGAGAAGGAAATAGCCAATCACTTCCAGTGTCTTTGCCAAGAAAACTCCAAATAGGGTCATGAAGAGTTCAAAATAATTGAACAATAGCAATATGGAAATATGATACATTGTAAATTTTTGTGTGTGAGACTTTGTTTTGGTCCATTTGAAGCACCTATCAATTTATATTTTCTCAGGAATTCTTAAATTGGTGTGGTGTGTGTGTGTGCGTGTGTGTGTGTGTGTGTGTGTGTGTATGTGAGAGAGAGAGAGAAAGAGAGAGACAGACAGACAGAAAAACAAAAACAGAAAAGAGAGAAAAGAGAGACAGAGAGGGATAGAGAGAGAGAGACAGACAAGACAGACAGACAGATAGACAGAAGCAGAGACAGACATATGTTTGAAATCTAAGTGAAACTTAGGGACTTCTTCAATATGCTTGTAGGTGTGTAGGATAAACTATATAGGATTACAAAGGTATTCAGTTACATTAAAATGTAGTTATCAGAATATTAGGGAAAAATCCATAAACACCCATGTTAAGAGTCCCTGAGAGTGCTCAGAGGCATGATTTGCCAGGTATCACATTGACAGGATTTATCAGAGACAGACTGGGAAACCAGGTGTTGACTCTGAGGCTCACTATCTGGCACTCTTATCTTACTGTTTGCATTTCTTAAATACTTTACTAAAATACTTAGGTTCTTCTCCGATGAATGCTTAACCAAAGTAGATACAGGTAGCTAATGAGCAAAATAACACAAGATAAACTCCCAGATTCCTTGCCAGAAATGATTTATTGCAGTATTTAAATGCAAACGATGAAGTGGGTTCTCTAAGCTTTTAATTACTCTATGACTGGAGGATGGTCCCATTCATTAAGGAGATCTGAAGAGGGACAAAAGATAGTTTGTCTCAAATAATTTTTATACTGTTTTTGAAGGTCGGATGGGGTTACCAGACCATAAAATCTAGCCAGTGAGAGAGTTGGAAGTTAGAGAGCCCAAGGATTTATTAAGTGATGTGAAACTCTATTGTTTTGTGAATGTGTTAAATAATTGCTGTCAGTGCATGGCTGTTAAAATTCCTAGCTAGTAATAACACAAATACTATTTTATGGTTTCAAGAGGAGATAAAAGAAGTTTCTTAGTCAGCATTTTAACAATATCCTAGCACATGTCAGTTTTGTTATTGTGGGGCCTTCAGTTTTGGCAGATGCACTCCATTCTGGATGTAGTGCTATAATTACCATATAAATTAAGCAGCGAAATAAGGGGAGGGCAGCGTCACCCATCCTGCTTGTAACCAGGTTGCCAGGACTGCAGAGTGAAACAGGCATAATTCACACTGATTAAATGTTGAGGGGCTCATTTGCAGATGCTGTCCCTTTATGTCTATTCAAATCGATTAAAAGTAAATTGAAGCTGCTTAGTTGCTGTGCAAACAGAAGGATCATTCTTTTGGTGCAGGGCACTTTCTATAATAGCATTCCTGGAATTAACCTAATCCAACCAGGTTTAATTCACAAGCACTAATTATCTCACAGCAGACATTCTTACACACTAAATTATAGGTATCCTTACTTTAATGAGTTGTAACTAGTCCCTAAATCGGGGACTTTGCACTTTCCTTTTATAATTTAACAGGCTTTGCTGTGATATCTGGTAGAATTAAATATTCTATTGTTACCTATGACATGGCATTGAAGTGGATGATGGATTTTTTTTTCTGGGTATAGACAAAAAGGGAGAGCTGGGTATTATTTTTTCCACTCAAAGTTTATTTCTGACCTACAGCATCTTCACATAAATTTGGAAATAGTAAAGTATGTAATGATTACATATTCTGGGAGACTTTAGAAGATGTCTTTGACCTTGTTTTATCAATAACTTGAATAAAGGCAGCAAGAATAATATAATAGTGACATTATTATTATTATTACATCATATAATATATCACACCATATATTATATATATCTTTATCATAATGACAGCAGTTCCTATTTCTAAAGCACTTTTATGTCATGCTGAGAGATGTAGATACCACACTGTTTGGCAGAAACAGGATCCAAAAAGAACTTGCAAGAATGATGGGCACCGGTTAAAGTGAATTGCCCAGGCTCACACATTTAGTTTCTGCAGCTGGAATTAAACTCTAGGTTCTCCTGATTCCAGGCCTAGGGTTTTGTCTATTGCACCACCCAGCTGCCCTCTAGTCTAATTAGGACTGCTCTTTTAGATGTATATCATAGTTTAGGGGATATTCATTATTCAATTAACAAGAATTTATTAAGGATCTTCTATATCTTGGGTACTGTGTTAGGAGCTAGAGATGAAAAAGACAAAGCACAACAAGTTCACATAACGAGGAATAAAACATGTACATTTATAGGTATATAAAGAACACGCATGAAACTTGTACACCATAGCTAACTCTCTCAGGGAAGGCATTAGCACCTGTGGAGCCAGGAAAGGTGCTTGAGCTGAATCCTGAAGGGGAACAGAAATCCCTTGAGACAGAGGTAAGGAGGTATGAAATACACAGGCAGGAGGTGGAGTGTCAGTATTAAGCACACAAAGAAAACCAGTTTGGCTAGAGCACAGAATCTGTAGAAGGAAGTAGGAGGTAATATATAATAAGGCTCAAAAGGGATTTAGGAAAGGGCCAGATTACAGAGAGGTTTTATGTTTGATCCTAGATGTAAGGGGGAGCTGCTAGAGTTTATTGGGTAGGAGGTGCCATGGTGTGATATCTTCTTTAGAAAAATTCCTTTGTCAGTTGTGACTGGAGAGAGAGAGACTGGAGGCAGAGGAGACCAACTCAGAGTCTGTGGTCATACTCTAGTCAAGAGATGATAGAGGGCTGAAGTAGGCTTTTCCCTCGATGTTTCCATGGGGAAAGTGAGGCCATTCTCTTTCTCTGTGATGTATAGTTCACTAAGGAGCTTTCAAAGTATTTAGCAGTTTTATGTGATTAGTACAATAAATGACACCTGGCAACACAATAGGTGTTTAACTTCCTGCAGAGAACTTAGTTGTCACCATCATCATCATCAACATCATCATCTTCAGAAATCCTGTCATGTGGTATGGATATTGTACAGTAAAGCTTCGAAAAAGCACTTACTAAAACAAGATACCTGTGAATCATTTTTTGTGATTCTCTTCTTTTCCTGTTAATGTCATGTTTCTTCTTTTTCATTACAGTAGATATTGCTGAAAAGCATGAGATTTTGAAATAAGTTTCTTTTGTAATTCTTAAACAAAACCACATATGTGCATTTTGCCAAATTTCACATGTCCATGGCAGCATGAAAGCAAGAAAATATGAAGTTTGCGGGCGGCAGGTGGCGTGACACATATTTGAAACTCTAGTTCCTTATATAAATGAATCATTGCATATTTTATCCTGGATTTGCTCAGGGAAATTAATCATATTGTGTTGGTGCCATATAATCTTTTAGATGGAAGTCTGGCCTTAGACATTTAGTAGTTGTATGACTCTGAGGAGCAAGTCACCCTTTCTTGCCTCAGTTTCTTCATTTGTAAAATGAGTTGGAGAGGAAAATGGCAAACCACTCCTGTATCTCTGCCAAGAAAACCCCAAATAGGGTCACAGAGAGTCAGACATGACTGAAATAACTCAACAACAACAAAAATTGCCAAATTATTAGAATTATCCTAAATTTCTCAATAGAGTCTCCTGTAGTATTAGTAGTGCAGAAGTAGAGAACAATAGTTATGTTTTTCTTTTCTCTTATTTTTTAGTTCTTCCTTACTTTCAGAAAAAGATAAAGAATTAGAAAGAGCTGGAGATATATTTGTGCTCTATTCTAGAGCTTAATTTTTGAAATGAGATATATAACCAGCTGATTACTGAATGTTCCATATATTTTGCCTCTCTCTACAGGGCTCAAAATAACATTTATTGCTCATTGGATAGGGGCTACTTCCTTGAATGTATGAATACCTTTGATGTGGTTCAGACTTTAAGAAATTAACTTTGGTCATCATCTCTTAACACATACACATACACAAAACATTTTCCGGGGGAGGGTCATTCATTCCTGTGTACCACTTCCTGTTATTCACCTATTTGATATGATTACTTTTATTTATTTATCCCAATTAAAGTTCTTTGAAATAAAAATTAAAACAAAAATCTTTAGTTAAAAATAGGCTATAGACTACTTATTAAATAACTACAAAATCAAGTTATATGGATTTAAAAATAGGAAAGTTCATTTTGGAAAGGAAGATTAGGTTTCTTGAAGGATATACAAACATGAAAATTATGACATTTACTTAGCATAAAGGGTGTTCATTCCATGTTTTAATGGAATGTAGACTTAGACTAAAAGATACTCAAGAGGTCATCTGATTCCCTCATTTTACGGAGTAAATAAATTAGAAAAACAAAGGTGACCTTTTCCCATATCAAACAAGTAAACAACAACAGAATGAAAATACTATGCTTCTATCGGCATTCAGTCTCCATAGCTCTCTTTCTGGATGCAAATGGCTCTTTCCATCACAAATCTATTGGAATTACTTTGAATCACCTCATTGTTGAAAACAGCCAAGTCCATCAGAGCTGATCATCATATAATCTTATTGTGTACAATGTTCTCTTGGTTCTGCTTACTTTACTTAGCATCAGTTCATATCAGTCTTTCCAGGCTTTTCTGAAATCAGCCTGCTCACAATCCTCTACTTTATAACCCCAATTGCCTCAAAAAAAATTAAAGAAAAATACTATTTTATCCTAGAAATCATAGGAGTATCAGAACTTCTTGAATGGTGAATTGACATGTTCAGACTTGTATTGGGAATATCAATTTAATAGAAGTGCAGAAAAAGGATTGGGGAGAGCCGAGATACTGGGAGAGCATTTATCATATAAGTTGATGAGAGTTTGAATTAGGGTAGTGGTTGTGTGTGTGTGGAGAGAAGGGGGGTGTCAATGGGAGAAATCCTTTGGAGATTGTATCAGTAAGGCATAGTGAGTGATTCTTTTCTTTTGGGGGGGTATGCATATGGGCAATCTACATTTCCTTACTTCATCCATCGGAAATCCCTGGAACAATCACATCACTATGGAATCCTGTCGTTTAAATCTGGTATGTATGTTTTACTTTACACATGTTCCTAAAATTATGTATGTGTGAATTGAAATTAAAGTCATTTTATAGTGATTCCTTTTGTTTATTTAATTAATTATTTTTTTAATATCTAAATTTTCACACAACAGATTTTCTTAAAGTGACACTACATCTGTGAATTCTGTATGGCTGTTTTAAAGAAATTAACAGCATAGAAAGGTCTAGGTGGAAAAATAAGGTACCACAGTGCCACCTAGTGTTTACTTTTTAAAATAATAGTCTTTGAAAATGAAGCCAGTTGAGGTTTCCTTTAGGGATGACTTCAGCGTTGGATTTAACTATTATACTTTTCTTAGCAGAAAGAGACATAGGATGTATCTTAAATTATGTTAATCTCAACATCCTTAACAACATAATTATATTGAACTGACTTCCTCATTCTGAAACTAGTCCAGGGCAATTCTTTCTTGGAATCTACTTTCCCTTAATTTTTTCCTCTTTTTGGATTTGGATTTGGAGGTACTGAATCAGTTATAGTCAGTTTATTTTGGCATTCTGGTATTTCTTGACTTCTGAAGGGAGAAAATTTTTTGTTAAACTTAGTTCACTTAATGGCCTGCCATTTCATTGAACTTCACAGAAACTTTGCAGAAAAACAAAAACAAAAACAAAAGCCATAAAATCAAGAGTCCCTAAGGTATACCACAGGACTTACCCAGACATTTGCTTGATGGCCAAGCACAGAGATACTGATAAATTAAAATTTCCCGGGAAATAAGTCTCTTAGGGAAAAAAGTGTATGTATGTATGTATGTGTGTGTGTGTGTGTAAATCAATGCATGTGTGTTTTAAATCAAATTATGATCTGTAAAAATTTCTCTCACTTGCCAAGGATTTATGGTTTATTCTCATAATTCCTGTTATTGCAGATGATTGCATGGTGTCCTTTTGCTTTAAACCACATGTGTTAGAAATTTCTGTAACATATGTAGAAGTTTAATTATTAGATTTTAGAGGTAAATATTTTGTGATAGAAATCTAAAAATGATCAAAATCTCTTCTGGGTAGTGTTGCACACATTATCTTCCTACTGACAAGAAGTCTTGGAAGGTCTGTTCTGTCATTAAACATTTTTGGGCATGAGTTCAAAAACCTTAAGATGGGACTTTCTTGGGAGAGAAGAGAAAACTTCCCCAAGAACTGAATTGTTAATGACTAGTCTTTTGTTTCTGCTGGTTTTTTTTTTGCTGTATTTGCATAAACATTTTTCACCTTAAGTGGACTTTGCCTTTTAAAGGAGTGAAATTACTACATTAGGATGAAAGTGATTTTTTTTTTTTTTACATTATTGATGTACAGAATTCCCAGTAAGAAAGTATTCTCTACCAGTGCATATTGGCCATTGTTCTCTAAATTACTTTTAGAGAGTTGCCTGGGTCATTGAGAGAGATTGTGACTTGACCATGCTCACACAAGTATTTTGTCATGTATAGCAAATTTCACTGAGGTGTGTACCAAGAAAATTTTATTTTATATTTTTAAGATGAACATCTAAATAACGTATTTGTTGTCAAAGGACTTTTTAATTCAATTATCTTTAGAAAGCAAAACTTAATTTACTTTGAAAAATTAACAAAACTTTATTTTTAAAAAGTATTGTTAAAAAAATCAGAAGAAAATTTGAGACCTGCTTCTATGGTTTTCATAATGTGCATTTGTCAAAAGAAGATGATGAAAATTACAGCTTATATGATACCATTGGTTTCAAGAGGATGAAGTACCAGATGAAAAACAAGTTTAACAAAAGTTTGACAGTAGACCCAACTAAGCAAAGTAATTTCAGGAAAGTTTAAGAATAAAACTGGAAGAACAACAAATAAGCATAAAAATTGGAAAAGATCTGTAACAAATTCCAAGTACAATGTAGTAAACATATTTAGACTTTAACATTATAATTGTACACATGGTACAGGTGGAAGTAGAAATGTCATTGAGGCAAGCAAAAGTTAGAATAGTGGCTGAACTATAATACACATAAAGAATGGAGGTCCCTGCTAGAGATGACACAATTTTGAGAGCGTTTAGGTAGTGATGCCCAAGACATATATGAATTATAAGAACCCCAAAGGTGCAGCAAAAAGTTTCAGTGATTATTCTTGCAACCTCCCCCCTAACTCAAATCAACAGCCAAGAAACTATTAATAACTACTACCCATATGTTCACTTTTCCATCTATACAAAATAAATGAGAATAATTATATATGCATTGTGTCATTCTTGGTAAAGATACAAGGCAGGAAGAGATTATTATTTACAAATAATATTCTGTAGTATACTATATCCTTACCATCACATAATTGATTGACATAGGAAATGTAGGATCCTACTATTCTCATTTGGTAGAATAAAACACAGTCTTAAACAATTATCTCCAATAAGGCATCTCCTATGCAAATCTCAGAATCAAAATACCTTGAAAGATGTAACTTTGTCCCCCCCCCCCAATAATTTCAAGTGAGTCTTGAAACAAGGAAATAGTTACTCACTAAAGGAACTTGTTACTGTCTTAGAGGAGGTGTAGCACAAATTCCAAATCATTGAAGTTCCCTATTGATGATGAGATTGTCCAGATACTTTTGTTTGTGGAAGGTATACTGATTGTAGTATGCCCTGGATCTTTGCAGGATCTTCTAAACATCTAAGACCAACCCACTTGAAAGATGTTGACTTCATGATATAGTGGGTAGAAAGCTAAAATTGGTTTCAAAAAGACCTGGATTCTAATCCTGCCTCAAATACTGTGTGACCAGGAAAGTAGCTAAACTCCTTTGGGCCTATAAAATGAGGGGGTTGGGCTTTATAACGTCTAAGTTCCCTTTCAACTTTAAATCTATGAAACTGTGATCCTATGATCCACAGGAAAAACCAAGTGAATGAAGAATGCTTATTGTCTAGACTATGATATACACAGTTGGATGGACATTCTATACAGCCCTTTCATCAGCCTGTATATTTTGGACAGACACTGCAAATGGATAGACCTTAGGAGGAGGAGGAGACAACAAGCCAAAATATGAAACTGTGAAGTTCTTTTAATAAACTTGAGCTTCTCCCTGAAATAATGGCACATGTTGAACACCAATATTTTTTCAGTAATGCTACAAGGCTGTGGATCATGGAATACTATATTGGAACTCAAACAAAGGGCTTTGGAAAAGTACATGGTAGCTATTATCAGGCTATAACATGTAAACAAATAATTGATTGGAAAGGTGATAGCAAAATTGTCACTGGTGAGAGCAAAATTGGATTAGTCTCAAAGCAAGAATATTTACCAGTCATTGTCCTTCCTTAATATCCATGCAAAGTTAGGAAAATATGTGAAAGCTCCCTAGCAAGTTGGGTGGTGGACTATATTTTTGTAAATTTATAGGAGGGAATGAATGGATGGGTTGCAATCTGCATCACTAGAGAGGTTACCTGCATTGATTAGATAATAAATCCTTAGGCATATTGAAATATGAAGTTTTCCAAAAGGTCAAGAATTTCAAGGGGATTAATGAAAAAAAAGGCTGACGATGGTGGACTTGCTGTACCAGATCTAAAACTATATTATAAAGCAGCAGTCATCAAAACCATTTGGTACTGGCTAAGAAATAGAGTAGTCGATCAGTGGAATAGGATAGAATCACAAGACAAACTAGGCAATAACTATAGCAATTTGGTTTTTGATAAACCCAAAGACCCCAGCTTTTGGGATAAGTATTCACTATTTGACAAAAACTGCTGGGAAAACTGGAAACTAGTGTGGAAGAAATTAGGGCTTGACCCACATCTAACACCACATA
>JAJPUD010000231.1:734771-765703 GCA_023553655.1 Myrmecobius fasciatus | reverse complement strand
TGCTGAGTGAAATGAGCAGAACCAGGAGATCATTGCACACAGCAATATCAGTATTATATGACAATCAATTCTGATGAATGTGACTCTTTCCAACAGATGATTGAGGCCAGTTCCAATGATCTTGTGATGGAGAGAGCCATCTATCCCCAGAGAGAGGACTGTGGGAACTGAGTGTAGATCACAACATAGAATTCTCACTCTTTTGTTGTTGTTTGCTTGCATTTTGTTTTCTTAATTCATTTACTTTCTTTTTTTTTGATCTGATATCTCTTGTGTAGCAAGAGAATTGTATAAATATATTTGTATATATTGGATTTAACATATATTTAAACATATTTAACATATTGAATTGTTTGCCATCTAGGGGAGGGGATGGGAGGAAGGAGGAGAAAATCTGAAACACAAAGCTATGCAAAGGTCAATTTTGTCAAATTATCTGTGCATATGTTTTGAAAATAAAAAGCTTTATAAAAAAAGAATTCTGTCATCAATGTCTTATTGCTTGTTGTAATCTGATTTCTAAGAAGCACCCCAGTAACATACCAACTTATGTATTGTTGATATTGCTTGCCCAATGAAGTACCATCCTCAAGTCCCTGGAAGCTTTGGAGTTATCCCAGACTATTGAAAAAAAGTTGTGATTTGCCTTACCCTTTTCATTTATTTATTTATTTATAGATTTTTTTTTTGGACTAGGTGAAAGAGATTCTTTGCCTCAATTGCTACCTAGTCTTAATCACTGAATGAATTCAGCCTGAGATCTATTGAAGACCTTAGTTTAAAAAAGCCAAAGTCTCCCATTGCATCCAGAATCATCTCTAATTGTCCTAATCTATACCTGGCCAGTGACCTAGATGGCCCGGAGGGGAAAATGAAGCAGGTGACCTCACACAGCTCTCCCTCACTTAAATCCAATTTACTTGCATGTCATGGCATCACCTCCCTGATGTCATGATCTTCTTTGAGAATGAAGGACAAAAGTATTTTAACATAATTAACAAGTAGTGGACTTCCTCCCCTCTAGGGGAGGGGTAGAGACTGGGGGGGGGGGGATATTTGAAACAGAAAGCTTTAATAAAAAAAAGAGAGAGAATGAAGGACAAATAATAATGTCCCCCCTTAAGTATGCCTTTCTCTACTCCTTTTTATCATGATGGCCTATGGCTTTCTCCTAAATACGCGTTGGAAGCAGCTGAGATTGTTTATTGCTCAGCAGCTACTTCTGGAAATACTGATCCACACGCCAGTGATCATGATACTTCCCTGGGAGCTTGAGCATAGACCAGTACACAGGTGGAAGATCTGCCTTACTCTGTATCTAATCCTGAGGCTAACACCTGCCTAGTGCCAATCCTACCGTTCCTGATGTCTCCAGGTACTAGGCACTAGTTCTAAGAACTAAATATAGATGGAAGGAGGTGAGGGGGTCAGGAGTCTGCTGCCTCATTCAAGATTGGTTTCTGAGTTGTTCTGTGAAAAAACTAAGGGGATTTCACTTTTACCTAGAACTTCAAGAGTCCTAGAGACTCTTCAAAGTGATCTTGCTAAAGCATAAGTCTACCCATATCATCTCCCTACACAGTAAATTCCAGTGACTACCTATTACCTTCAGAATAAAATATTAACATTCTCTGGTTCTTCAAGCCTTTCAAAAACTGAAGCCTTATAATCTTAATCTTTGCTTTCTTCTATGCACTTTATATAGATCTAGTGATTCTGTCCTCCTTACTCTTCCTTCAACAGTATTCTCTCATTTGCCTTTCTATTAGCTATCCCCTGGCATTCTTGGATGTCTTCATGACTCAGTTACCTTCTGCAAAGGACTTTTTTTTTATTTTAAGCTTTTTATTTGTATAACATATGTATGGGTAGTTCCCCAACCTTGATCTTTACAAAGCTTTCCCATACAAATTTTACCCCCAGTCCCCTCCCCTCCCCCAGATGGCAGGAAGTCCACTACATGTTAATAATGTTGAGATGCTTGAGAAGTTATGCAAGAAAAATCCTATCTACAAGAAAAAAAAAGAATCAGAGAAAGGCAACACAATGCAAGCAAATGTCAATAGAGATCATGAAAATGTTACGTTGTGGTCCATATTTCATGTCCCTCTTTCTGGGTGTATATGGTTTTCTTCAGTGAACAACTGGAACTGGTTTGAGACAATTCTTTATTGCAGAGAGCCATGTCCATCAGAATTGATCATCATGTAATACTGTTGTTGCTGTGCATGATGATCTCCTGGTTCTGCTCGTTTCACTCAGCATCAGTTCATGCAAGTCTCTCCAGGCCTCTCTGAAATCGTCCTGCTGGTCGTTTCTTACGGAACAATAATATTCCATAACATTCATATACCATAATTTATTCAGCCACTCTCCAATAGATGGGCATCCCTTCAGTTTCCAGTTTCTAGCCACTACAAAAAGGGCTGCCACAAACATTCTTGCACATGTGGGTCCCTTTCCCTCCTCTAAAATCTCTTTGGGATATAGGCCCAGTAGAAACACTGCTGGGTCAAAGGGTATTCACAGTTTGACAACTTTTTGAGCATAGCTCCAAATTGCTCTCCAGAATGGTTGGATCCGTTCACAGTTCCACCAACAATGTATTAGTGTCCCAGCCCTCCCACATCCCCTCCAACATTCATCGTTATCTTTTCCTGTCATTTTAGCCAATCTGACAGGTGTGTAGTGGTATCTCAGAGTTGTCTTAATTCTGTAAAGGACTTTTGCTGTTCTCCACTACTACTAGTATTTTTCTCTGAGATTACCTTACACTTAATTTGTCTTGTATAATATGGTCATTTCAAAATCATCTCCTTTGGAGAGCAATTTGGAGCTATGCTCAAAAAGTTATCAAACAGTGCATACCCTTTGACCCAGCAGTGTTTCTACTGGGCCTATATCCCAAAGAGATTTTAAAGGAGGGAAAGGGACCCACATGTGCAAAAATGTTTGTGGCAAGAAACTGGAAATTGAAAAGATGCCCATCAATTGGAGAATGGCTGAATAAATTATGGTATATGAATGTGATAGAATATTATTGTTCTGTAAGAAATGACCAACAGGAGGATTTCAGAGAGGATTGGAGAGACTTGCATGAACTGATGCTGAGTGAAATCAGCAGAACCAGGAGAACATTATACACAGCAACAAGACTATACGATGATCAATTTTGATGGACATGGTTCTCTTCAACAATGATGTGATTCAAACCAGTTGTGCTGCGATGAAGATAGTCATATACATCCAGAGAGAGGCCTGTGGGAACTGAGAATGAACCACCACACAGCATTTTAACTCTTTCTGTGAATATTTCCATGCATTTTGTTTTCCTTCTTAGGTTGTTTTTTTTTCTTCTTCTCTTTCTAGATCTGATGTTTCTTGTGCAGTAAGATAACTGTATAGATATGTATACATGTATTGTATTTGTCATATAATTTATCCTATCTAGCATGTATTAGATTACCTGTCATCTAGGGGTGGGGGGAAGGAAAGGAAAAGCTTGGGAAAAAAAAGTTTTTTTGCAAAGGTCAATGTTGAAAGGTCACTCATATGTTTTGTAAATAAAAAAGCTTTATAAAAAAAAACAAAAAAAAAACCAAAATCATCTCCTTTAGTAGAATGTAAACTCCTTCAAGGCAGGGTATGTGTTTTTGCCTTTCTTTGTATCCCCTGAGCTTAGCACAGTGGTCAACACATAATAACGTTTTTTAAAGTTTAATTTGCATTTTAAAATTAACCATATTTTATTTTTTCCAATCACATGAAAAGATAATTTTCAGTCTTCATTTTTATAAGATTTTGAGTTCCAGACTTTACTCCTTCCCTTTCTCCTTTCCTTCCATCCCCAAGACAGCAAGCAATTTAATAAAGGTTATACATGTGCAAACATGTTAAACATGTTTTGACATTAGTCATGTTGTGAAAGAAGAAATAGAACAAATGGGAAAACCATTAAACAAAGAAAAAAAATCAAAAAGAGTATGCTTTAATCTGTTTTCAGATCCCCTCATTTCTTTCTTTGAATGTTGGATATAGCATTTTCCATCATGAATCTTTTAGAATTATCTTGTGCACTGCATTACTGAGAAGAGCTAAGTCTTTCATAGTTGATCATTGCATGATGTTGCTTATACAATATTCTGGTTCTGCTTACTTTACTCATATAATAAGTATATGCATATTATAAACATAAATATATTATATACTTTCAGCATATAACAAGTTTTGAACTTAGAAAGGGTACTCTTAGCTAATTGTAGCTGTCTGGCCGACCTCAGTATTGACTTTAAACCTTTGCAAAGGACAGCCCTTTGAAATCTATCCCCTTGATAACTACTTTGGTGGGCCTTAATATTTGTTGAGTTGGAAAAAAAACCTACAAGTTATGTGGGTATGGTGGCACTGGGGGCCTAGGAGTAGAGTAGAGTATCAAACTTTAGGAAAGACAAAAGGCATCCCAGAGCTTGGTACCCTCTGATTTATCTCCAAGGACAGTTTCCTTAGGGAATATTTTAACCTTTCTATGTGTTATTTCTATTTATGGTAGGAATAATTGAAAAAAAGTGGTTTTAGGAAGCAAACATTTGAACACAAATATATTTGGTAATAGGAAAATCTGAATCTAAATAGTGAAAAAACCTTTGAGTGGTATGTTTTTCAGCATCTCCTCTGTCCTCATATTTCCATATTTCTTGCCTTTTCTCTTCCATGAAAGGTAAACATACATCTGTCTTGTCAGTTATGTAAACATGTGGACTTTTAAAGAAGTCAGTTGTGTGAAATTGTTGTTTATTTTGGAAGATAGCTGAGAACAAATTAGAGAGAGACGTAAATGCCTGTGGTGAGCCTGATGTGTTTACCTTCTTGGATTAACATTCAAGTAAGCCTGTATCTGAATCCTTGCATCTGCAGGGCTAAGAAGACAAATACCTCTGCCTGATGTTAGACCTCATTTGATGGGTGCTGGATTGAATGGAACATAGTATTGCATATCTTTGCAAAGCAGTGATGCTGGATTATTCCAAAAGTCTGGTTTTAGTTAAAAAATAGTTTCAGTATGTTTCTCTGAAACTAACACTAATAGACGTCAAGTATACTTTTTTGGTTGTAGTTCACATTCAGTGTTAAAAGTAAATTAGTTGGGTTTCACATTTCTAACTAATATTTTTCAGTAAAAATATGTAGTTCATGGCTTTCAGCAAGCCACATTTCATTTAATAAAAATAGATGGAACAAAATGTGTTTTATGAACATATAAAAACATCAGGTCATAATGATTTTAGTGCTGTTTGTTATTTAAAAATATTCCTCTAACCTACAATATTTAAGATATAGTATCAGCAAAAAAGGTGAGTTATAGAAAATAATTAACAATAAATAACAGTAAAATGAGAGAATATGGTTTGGAAAAAACTTAGAAATCATCTAGATTTTTACATTTGGGTTTCACATAAGATTCAAGCTTTTGAAGTTTTAACTTATACTAATTTGGGCCTTAAACATGTTAATTTTTTAAAAATCTGAAACCAATTCCCAACTTTTCAAAAATCTAATAAAAAACAATTCTTTTAATCTATTTTATTAATTGTTCCATAGCACCTCATTTTCAAGAAGTCTCATGACTTAGCATATGAAAGAAAGATATTTTCCATATGTATAAATTTTATATGTATATATATATGCCAATGCCATATTTATAAATTTTAAATGAAAAACTCAAAGCAGGACTTTCTCTGACCCAGAGTATAATTATAAGTTGTATTTCATTGACAGTAGGGGTAGGGGAGAAGAGGGAATAATTTCCATTGGGAACCTTGACTGTATTATTGTTTAATCATTTGTGTGCTCTAAAGTGATATATTTATTGTAGGGCCAAAGGAAATATCATTATGGATCAGAACAAGGGACCATCCAGCTATGTGTCAGGTTATCATGATTTCCCTTTTGTAACATCAGACTCAAAAGTTAGAAATATGCTCTGAATATCTTTTACTCTTTCTTAATGGTGTATCCAAGCCCTGTTGTTTACAAATTCATAACAATCATTCTTTTCAGTGTGCACTTTGTCATTGGAATAATTAGTTTAATAGATATGTGTATACATATTTATAATGTATACATACACATATATGTGTATATGTAACATATATGTATAAATATCACTTCTTGAAGAGGACCTTATAATATCACTGTAGATTCAAATTAAAATTTGTCCAACAGTGGCTTATCAGACCAGTACAAGCTCCGAGTGCTCTACCACAAGTTGGGCACAAATAGTCTGTATGAACATGGGCAGTGGATTCTCTAAATTTGTGCATCTCATAGTTCTTTTGAGTTACTTCAGTTCTGCTTTGCTCATAGAGCACAGCCCCTTCTCTGATGAGGACATGCCATGCTGGGCAGTCCTTTCAGTATCTCCCATGTCATACAATCAACTCTAAAGTTCTTAACAGATACCTTGACAGTGTTCTTGTATCACCTTTTCTGACCACCTTGTGAGCGCTTGCCCTGGGTGAGTTCTCCATAAAAGTCTTTTTGGCAAGGGGTAGGTTTGGCACTTGAACTTTGTGGCCAACTCAATAGAGCTGTGCTCTGACAATCCATGTATCAACCTCATTATCAATGTGTACATCCCTGGAAAGTATACTGCCAAGGAAAGTGAACTTATTCACAGAATTTAAACTTATTCATTTGCTGTAACCAGTGGTTCCACATGTAAATGGTGTGATGTTGGCTGTTGGAGCACCTGTGCTTTGTTGGTGGTGTTAGGCCAGAATTGGCACAAGAAGCAAGAAATTAATCCATAATTTGTTGCTTCTCAGCTTTTGGAGGCATTGAGCATATAATAATCTGCAAACAAAAAATCACGCACCGACAGTCCCTCCACTTTAGTTTTGACTTGTGGTCTTTTCAAGTTGAAAAATTTACCATTAGTTTGTCAGCTAATGTTCCTCCTCATTGAAAGTATTTGATAATGTGGCTGAAAATATGCTAAAAAGCAATGGAGCAAGCACGTGACTTTGTTTCACTCCATTGGTGACTGGGCAAGTTTGAGAGCATTGTCCATTATTCATATCCTGGACAAGCATGCCATCATGAAACTAATATAGAATATTGATGCACTTTTCTGGACAACCACATTTTGATACAATTTTCTATAAGCCCCTACAACAGACATTATCAAGGGCTTTGGTCAGATCTACAAATATTGTGCATAGACCTCTGTTCTGCTCCTGGCATTTCTCCTGGAGTTATTGGGCAGCAAACATCATCTTAAATGTTTCTCTGCCCATTCTGAAACCACATTGGCACTTAGGTAGATGATCATCTTTCAGGTGAAGGATCAGCCTATTAAGGAGGACTCTGGCAAGAATCTTGCCAGCAATGACTCCACTCTATGAATGTCAAAGGACAATTGATTCCCTTTATCTTTATAGAGATGAACAGTGAAGATGTTCTTGAACTCTTGTGAGATAACCTTCTTTTGCCATATAACACAGAAAATTTTAGTCAGCTCTTGTATACATATATGTATATTACATATTTATATCTTCTGTATAAAGAAGTTATGCATCTCTGCTTCAGTAGATACATGATCTCACTAGTTTGAGTATTTTCTCAGTATAAATAGCATTCTTTCCACACCTTCTTGTCTCATCTACTTGTTCATATTTGTTTATAAATCCTTCATTGATAAACTACCCAACATGCAGGAAACATTCCTCTGAATTTTTGTATTTTATTAACACTAGTGAAATATATGTTCATTTATTATTCCTGTCTTTTGCTACATAACTTCCCCCCCCAGTTATCCATTTTTTTTCAATGAGAGTATTAATATAATTTAGTTTGCTAGGTCATTATTGGAAATGTATTACAGCCTGCTTCTGCCACTGAGTATTTCTGTATTACTATTTAAGTCAACTGCAAACTTTATTCTTTGTATAATATAGTGTTCTTGTTTCATGACCATACATCATTTGGAGATGATTTGTATTTAAAAAGAGATATTTTTGTGTTGGGGAGATATTCCAGTTTTTTAAAATCTCCACAACATTTCCCAAATTCAATCCAATTTATACTATTCCCCTTATTTAGTCCTGGGACCAGATCATATTCATCATAGTCCATGGTCAGTGCTTGTTATGCATATGCATATGTGTATATATGATATAAACATTTGACTGCATGTAGATATATTAAATATAAACAATTATGCATACATACCACTGCAATGGATTGTCTTTCTAATTCATGTCATGTTGATTGGAACAATAGGCATTTTTATCCATTTGATTTTTCCTGCATAGATTATTAGATTGATATCTTTTCAATGATCATAAACTCTAATCATGGCTCCTATGATTTTCTGTTATTTGATATTGTTGAGGGATGAGATACTTAACAGCAATGGGGGTCCCTAGGCTGGTATCACGGGTTTTGTGAAAGAATTTTCAGTCCCAGTCTCCAAGCAAGGTTTGGCACAAATAAGTTTATTTTCACCAAGAAGTTCTTTTTCTCAGTGGGCTAGTTCCTAATTAGGAAGTTAGCAAAAATTGGTATATACAGAGTTTTGATTTTATTTACCTTTCTATGGCCAGGGGATAGTGAGTGATTTGAGGGACTAATTTCCAGATCAATAAAGGGTGGTGATTGTTTCCCAGGCTGGACTAATTTCCAGATCAGTTGAAGGTGGGAGTTTCCTGAAACCTAGTGAGAAGGTGGGGAAGAGATGGAGATTCGGGTGGGGATCATTTTAAGAATTTTCCCTGAGGCTGGGAGGGGTTGAGATTCTGGGTTTTTCTAACCTAGGCCCACTCTTCCACAAAGATCAGGGGAAACAGAATCCTATCACATCAATATAATGAGACAAAGTCATAGTCACCATCTATAATAGCAACTTTTAAAAAAATTTGAATCCTGTGTAGAATATCTTCTAGAATATTTTTTTTGTGACAGTGGCAAATAACTTAGATGAATAAAATTTCCCCTTTCCTTGGCACCCTATTTTATAACTTGCTTGATGTGAATTATCAGAGTATTATATTTGTCAAAAAAAGGTTCTATGATCTTAACATTTGTGTGAGAGATTCTTTGGTGGAAGAGAAACTTAAACTTCTGTTTCTCTACCAAATCAAATCCTTTATTTAAAAAAAATAATCAATGAACAGTAAACTCAGGATTTTGTGTCTATATTTTCCATTCAGTTTTGTGACTAGAAAGATGTGAGATCTATTAGAGAAAATAAGTCTGCCTCTATTTCCTTAAATTTTCATCAAGGATACTTTTAATATACCTAATGTAGGTCATTTCATCAAGATGAACACCCACATATAGACACACACACACACACAAGTGTGCTTGGTAGTTATTGATGCCTTTGTGGTCTCCTTTTTGGTTTAGTAATACTCCCTATTATGTTTTCTACTCCTCTATTGTTTTCCTTTCCCTCATTTATCTTGGAAAATAGTCCCTCATTACTTTCAAGGTTGTATTGTGGTTTTATCTGTGTATTTGATTTGGTTCAGCTATTCTTTTTGTCTTCATCTTTTTTTTGCAAATAAAAAGCTTTAATAAAGAAAAAAATTTTAAAAATAAAATGTGCATTCTTTTTAACCTAGCTAAACCATTACTATATCTATATTTCAAAGAAAAGAAAGGGAAAAAAAGACTCATGTGCACAAATATTTAGAGCAGGTGTTTTTTGGGGTAGAAAGGGATTAAAAACAGGGTACACTCATCAACTGTGGATGGTTGAACAAAAATGGTATATGAATGTGATGAATACAATTCTATAAGATGAGCATATTATAATATGGCATATAAAATGATGAAGAGGACAGTAGCAGAGAAATCTGGAAAGATTATTATCTTGTAGCTGAAGAGTAAGGTGAGTAGAACCAGCAGAACAATATTTTTTTTGTGCTTTTTTGCTGAGGCAATTGGGGTTAAGTGACTTGCCCAGGGTCACACAGCTAGGAAGTATCTGAGACCAGATTTGAACTCAGGTCCTCCTGACTTCAGAGCTGGTGCTCTATCCACTGAGGCCACCTAGCTGCCCCATTCATCTTTTTTTTAATAATAGCTTTTTATTTTTCAAAATATATGCAAAGATAATTTTCAACATTCATCCTTGCAAAATCTTGTTTTCTATATCTTCCTCCCTCCCTCCCTCCCTCCTTTTTTCTCCCTCCCTCCTTCCTTTTTCCCCCTTCCCCCTCCTCTAAACAGCAAGTAATTCCAGTATAGGTTAAACACTACAAAAAAGACTATTACAAATATTTTTGTACATGTGAGTCCTTTCCCCTTTTTTTTTGATCTCCTTGGGATACAAATCCAGTAGAGACACTTCTGGATCAAAGGGTATGCACAGTTTAATAGCCCTTTAGGCATAGTTCCAAATTGTTCTCCAGAATGGTTTAATCAGTTCACAACAAACATTTTTGCATATGTGTCTCCCTTTCTTATGATCTTTTTGGAATACAGACCCAGTACTGTTTTCATCTTTTAAAGTGACATTTCTATTTCTTTAAATAGAACATTGGACAAGGAAGTGTTAAAAATCTAACTATGATAGTTTCATTGGTAGTAATGAAACTAAGTTGTTAGAAAAATATGGATATGACTGTGTGGGACAAAAACAATCAAAGATTCTCAGAATAAGAAAAAGCAAAAAGGGGTTTATTATGATCTCGAGAAAAGGCAAATCCCATCTGACAAGGTGTTTGTTAGTAAAAGAAGTGCAAAGTAAAAGCTAAATAAACAAAATTAAATAGCCTGAACACAGAAGCCTTGGAAGCCCTTCGAGCCCCTCACATCCCCAGCCTGGCCTTTTCTCCCAAGTCTAGGCTTACAATCTAATCATAGAAATCTAACCCAGAAATAAGAGAATAAAAAAAGAGGTACTTAAATGCTAATTAAGAGGTGGTGGGAAACAGGAGGGGACTAACACCTGCAAATTGTTTAAATTATAGCTATATTTATTATTATAAAGTCTCATCACAATTAAGGTATATATATTACCATGTGATTGTCTTTACTCAGTTAATTTTACACAAGACTATTCTAATTTTTTGCCTATTTTTTTGTCCTCTTACTAGTTTTATCTATGGTGGAATAATTCCAATGTCATGATGATATGAAAATAAAGGCACCAGAAGTGGTAATATGAGATAGAAATATGAAGCAGATTTGGCAAAGCATAGTAGTTAGTGATATGGAATAACCATTATAAGACATCCATCACAGATAAAAAATTTGCCATTTATTTACATGAAATAGCACACGGGCTAAAAAATGACTTGCTGGCTTTAGGGAGGACACAACTTTTAAGGTCTTATTGGAGAGGGAAATAAAAGCGGACTAGAGAGAAACAAGATTGTGTATTGAGATGTTGAGACTATCTTAAAAAGTGTGGGAAAACTTTTCCTATCAAGGCAATCTCAAATGTGCTAATCAAGACAGTCTTAGAGGGATGAATGGGTTTAACAGTGGATTCTAGCTTGGTATCATTCTATGCAAACAGGACAGTCTAGGAGAATTGACTTGATTATGATTCATACATAGACACAGGGCTGACCTTAGCAATTTTTTATAAGTTTGTTAAAGTTTCACATCAATGGGATGATAGTTTAGATTAGTTTTATGCCAAATATTTTGCAATATTGTTCTCAGCTCTGTTTTTGTTTTGCTGTTTTATGAGCAATCTTGCTGATAACCATTGTTTGTCCTCTGCAGTATTTTACAGATTTTTGTATTCTAAAGAAAAGATTGTCCTTGACTGTCATGCCTTTTAATTTAACAGAGGACAGTGCTCACTAGCTAAGCAGGTTTGTAGGCTCTCGTCATATTCCTTCACAGAAAATGATGATAATGAAGATAGATGTCTGCCATTTCTCTTTTTTTAGGATCCATACAAGTTAACTGGATCAAAGTCATTGAATTTGCATGCTGTGTCTTCTCACCTTTACTTTTTCTTTTAATTTAATATTTGTGTATTATTCTATTAGTAGACTATAAACTCCTCAAGGGCAAGACTTGTTTTTGTGTCATTGTTTTTATCCCTAGCTTTAATGTGGTGATTTCTACAAAGAAGGTGCTTAGTAAATGTTTGTTGAATAGAATGGAATTGAATTGATGCTTAGTTAGATTTTTAATGGTTTACTGTATACAGACATCTGATTCTGTTAAAAGCTGTTAGGTCTTTGTGTATGCATGTGTGTGAGAGAGGCACAGAGACTGAGACAGAGAGAGACAGAGACAGAGACACAGAGAGAGATAGAGAGAAAGAGAGAGAGAGAGACAAAGAGAGAGAGACAGAGACAGAAAGAGTCTTGATATTTAGCATGGCCAGTATTTTTCAATTGTCCTTTTAATAGAGAGCATTCCTGGCATGTAGGCATGAGGCTTTTGAATAATTTGCAGACCTTTAAGTCTTTTTTGTTTTGTGAACCCAAACCATATTTTAAAATATCCTTTTCACCCTTTCCCCTGTGCTTGTTGTTTTGTCCTTCATT
This sequence comes from Myrmecobius fasciatus, assembly GCA_023553655.1. NCBI lineage: Eukaryota > Metazoa > Chordata > Mammalia > Dasyuromorphia > Myrmecobiidae > Myrmecobius > Myrmecobius fasciatus. The sequence continues at coordinate 753,185 of JAJPUD010000231.1, read as the reverse complement.
CTCAAAGAAGACCAAATATTTTGGAATTCAGTGATCAAAGTTTGCTCAACACTAAAAGAGAGAGAGGGATCTGGAGAGTGAGCAAGATCTGGTCAAACAGGATCTTTGTGGCGCCTCATCCTTTTTTTAATCTTGAGTCATTAGCGAAGGTGTGGTGCAAAAATGAGAATGTATTGAGGGGGCTTCAACAGGAAAATACTGTAATGTATTCCCCTAAATAAATCTATCTTTTGCTAAAGAGAATGACCATTGTGAATTCTGTATATGATTGAACTCTAACTTTTGGTGCCTATCATCATCTGGTGTCTATATCACCCACATCAAGTTGAGGTAATAGCTTTGCCCCAAATACTATAAATTAATCAGCCTTGGGAGGCAATGCTAACTTACTTCTAAGTTAACCAGAGCTGGAAATGGAATTTCTCCAGGGTTCTGCTCTGTTCAGAATCTCTCAAGTTTCTGTAAGTTGGATCTAATTTGTTTCTTAGTACCAGCCAGAGTGTTGGTAATACTGTGATTGGCTGGGCCCTTACAAACAATATAGCTCTATTTCTTTTTTTCTCTTTCATTAACTGCTAAATTTCTTCCCAAAAGTTGTCTGCATAATTGTAATCACTTTTTCTTTACCCACTCTCCTCTAAAACCTTAAACAATACTTCTATCTCCATCACTCACTGAAACTACTCTGTATGATTGTAAATAAACCATGTAACTACTTTGGTCTCAGTTTCCTCAATTGTAAAAATGAAGAAGTTAAGTTCAAATGATATCTAAGGCACATTCAAGTTCTAATATATGATTCCAAGATCCCTAGTGACTTAACAGTTGCCATATTCAATGGCTTTAAAAAAATCTTTGTTCTTGGCTAGTTTATAACTTTTTAACACTGTCAACAACCACTTTCTATTGGATAAATCAGCTTCAGAGATATCACACACTGCTGGTTCTCTCATCTCTTAAATGTTCCTTCAGTTTTTTCAACAAGTCCTTCTGATGAAGTCCTGAGTAATTAGGTGTAATTGGCAGAGAGGGACTGGAGCACTGATGGAATTGCTCCTTGGAGGAGGGAGAGGATGGTACTGATTGAGAACAATCAATTTAGCCTCATAGTCTGTGGAGGTCGTGGGTAACCTCACTTTCCTAAAGTCCAGTCAGAAATCCATGTTATGTCAATTTCCTGAGGTTAAATTTCCCCTATAAATCTTTCCATGGCTCATATCATCTCAGCAAAAATGGGTTATAGCATGCCATGACAGTTTGTCTTGTGGTGTCTTTCCCCTCAGCGCTCTCTCTCACCTCATCATGCCTCATGGGATCTTCCTCTTTTTAAGTAACTCTTTCAGAGTACTAATCAGCTAAACACCTCATGGGGTGTTCCCTTTCTCCTGGTTAATTGTGAATTCCACTAGGGAACTTCTCTTTTCAATCATTAATTATTAAAACCCCTTTCCTTGCTATATGCTCTTCCAACTTTATTTCATATTTACCATTCTTGGTGTCTATTGTATCTCTCTATTTTGTTTTAGGTTATCTTATCCTATATAAACTTAAATTTTGCCAAAGAGAATGGCCATTGTGAATTCTTCACATGACTGAACCCCAACAGTTGTTGCCTAAACCCCTAACACATCATTTGGAACTGACCATTGCTCTTCCTGACTACATCATCTCATCCTCTTTCTGATCCCTTAATGTAGTTATTCCCAAAGAATCTTCCTTTTTTGCTTATTTTCCCTCTCCTTTCATCTTTTCCCCCTCCTCTTCCCTATTTCCTTTTGTATAGTAATCTTATTTACTTTATTGATATTGGCTACCATCTCTATGAAGAAGACTATAATATCTACTTGCAACTATCCTTTTGAATTCCAGACCTGCATTACCAAAAATCTGTCTCCTATTTTGTTACTAATATTGACATTCCCATGGAGACCTTTAGGATCATGTGCCTAAGTTATTGCAGTAACATCCTATAAGTAATATTTCAAGGTCTTGTATTTTCCCCCTTCTACTTTCGAATCTTGTCTTAAAACTCTTGTCATAATAATTTTGCTTAAGCACAGATTTGATTATCTCACCCTTTTGCTCAAAAGTCTGCTTTACTGCTGTAAAACATCAAAAAATGCAGATACCTCTGTCTGGTATTTAGGGCCTTTCACAATCTGGCAACATTTCTTTTTTTCCTTTCCTCTTTCTTATCATCTTCCTCTACACACTCCATGTCTCAGTGAAACTTCAGTTCTTCACCCCTGAAAAATATTCAGTGCTTTTTCCTTTTTGTCTTCACTTAGCTGTTCTCCATGTCTAGAATGCCTTTTCTTCCCATCTTTATTGATAAGTCCTACTCATATGCCATCTCCTTTGTGAAGCCCTTCATATTTCACCTGGGTGATAACTTATTTCTTACTCATATGGCATTTTATTGTATAATTTTCCAAATGTACTTATTCTGCAATTTTATGTATAATGTACAATAGTTATCTGTGTTGGTGTCTTATACCCCAACTAGACTGTAAGTTATAATAAAGGCAGGGAACATCTCTTACCTAAACTGTATTAATCAGTGCCTGGACAGCCTGTATAGTACTTGATACATTCTTAATGCATAGCATTATTATGTTAAAAATGACTGGAAACATACTTTCAGTCTAGTGTGTTATGGGTTGTGTATATACAATTCTAAACTTCCAAATGAAGGTTAAAGGCATTAAGATTTTAAAATATCTGAAGTTTGATATATTCTAAGTATAACTTTATATCATAGGATCAAGGTTATTGTCTAGTCCAGCATACTCATTTTTACAATTCAGGAAACTCAACTTCCAGATTGTTGAGGTTTTCTTAATGTTTCCAGATGAATGGTAAAATGGAGGTTATACCACATATTTGTGACCAATGAGTAACTCTATAGTAAGATAAGGAATTTCAGCACTGAATTGATTTTTTTTTACTTGAGAGGTATATTTCTTAGCCTTGACTAATCATCAAAATGATTTTGTTTTTGTGCTAATCAGAAGCACTCTTGGAATATGTGAATTGCATGAGTTTTGGTTTAATCAGTTTCCCATTACTTAAATCTCCATTTTATTCTGCATAGTAGCAGAGACCAAACTGCTAACACAAATTTCACAGCTGCCTCAAATGAATGCTAGTTGAGCCTTCTGTCCACAGCTTCTATATAATTTGGAGCTCAAGATATACCTTTCAAAAATAAAGTACCCTGAGCAACAAGATACAAATAAGAGCATGGGGAAGGGGAAGGGAGTTCCCTCCTCCTGGCCATTTCTTCTTTTTGAAAATATTATGTGATTTTATTGATGTGGTTACTTCTTTTGTTACTACAAATCACAATCCCTTTATATCTTAATAGACACTTGTCATGAGTTATTGTGGCCAAAAACATCGACTGATCCAATGGTGATGAATCTTTTTGCACTTTTGATTCATCTTGTTCTAAGATGAAAAATACTTAGAATGTGACTGGTCTGTGCTTATAGCCTTTTCACTTTGGCAAGAATTGCCATACATGTGCTTCCTTTCCATAGCCTTGGATGACTTACAATCCTTTTGCCAAAATGAGGAATTAGAGTAGAATTTTAGTGGAAGATCTTACAGTATCTTTTTCTCTGGGAGTCAGTGTGATGTAATAGAAGAGCAATGAATTAAAATTCATATCTGGATTTGAGTCTCAGATCTGACATTTCCTAACTCTGTGAATGAACGAGATACTGAGTCTATTTACTCATCTGTACATTGGGCATAATAATTGTGTTATATTATAAACCACACAGATTATTGTGAATAAGGTGTTTTGTAAACTCATAGAATGTGAATTATTATTATTATTATTATTTATGTAATACTTAGTACCTATAGATTTATGACACTATCGAGATAGTTATCTTTCAAAATCCCTAGTTCATGAACCTCTACCTAAACCAGGAGACCATGAATTCAAAGCAAATGCGTGTACTGAGGCATTATGACAAGGCCATAACAGGGACTTGAATCAATTATCAAATTCTTGGTAGCCATTTCTAAATGGTTGCCACCCACACACATTTCTTCTGGGGAGTGCTGTTCTCCTCTCCCATTGTCCCTAACACATCAGGAGAAGGGATACAAAAGGCACTTGTGGAAAAGATGCAAGAAAAATTTACTCTGACTCTAGGGAACTCTAGGCTTTCTAGTGTTACATTGTAGGCTAAAGGATGCTGGGACTTTTGGCACAGCAACCAAATGATTACAGAAACCTTGGCAGCTCTGTCCTTTTGGTACCTGCAGCTACTCCCTACTACTAATTGTGGCTGGCTCTACAAAACTCTTCCCCATAGCCACTATCCCTCTTCCCAATTCTTGTCCCTTGCTGGATACAATTCCCATGACAGATGCAAGGCACTCTGGGAATCTCAGGTCCTAGAATACTCATCAATAAGCAGTTTCTGTCTGTGTTGAAGTTATAGGCAAACCAGAATATCTCATTGAGGGCAGAGGGCTTATCTCCATTCCTGCTGTAGTTGGGATGTTTGAGATTCTTGGTATCAGAGCTACTGGTGGAATAGGATATAATAGATAATGGAAATCTCTTGTAAATAACACATTTTGCTATATTTCCCAGCATTCTCTTGTAGCTGATATGAGCACAAAGAGTATCCTTAGGAATTCCTTGAATTGATGTTTAGCTTAGCTCACAGGTCAACTTTGTTAGTCTACATAAAAAAGTGGGAAATGAACTCTTGATGGTAAACCAAAATTTGTGCAAGGAAAAACCCTTCTATGGGATTTTCCTACAATATGAACAAGCTTTTTCCTTATTATCCACTGTAGTTTCAGACTTTTACTTATAGAGGGGGCTACTTATAGACAAAAATCTCATGACTGAGTTTCATTTAACCTAGCCTTTCTTGTTATTTTTTATTAATTCATTCTCAATGTGGACAGATGGTAAAGAAGAGAAGGAACAATATGTCTTGTGTAGGTCCTGCTGACATGACTTCAAAATATATTTCGAGAATGACTGAAATTTTCCATACAATGAGCCCAGAATGCTGATACCATTAATTTGCTTTAGATAGTGGTAGTACAAAGCAATATGGAAAAAATGACAAACTCACAGACCTAATAAGATATGGTGCCAGTCTTTCTTTTTTTAGGATAATGTTTGTAATTTTTTTTGGTGAGGATCTGGGGGTGGAGTGGAGAATAACAGTGGACATTCTGTGATATATTCAATGTTACCAGGGCTTAAATATACACATCTATAATTCAAGTAACATATTCACTAATATTTACCTTTCCAATGAGATATTTAGCTTGTATATCTATTTTTGAAGTCTGGTCTCATTTTGGTGGAGTTACTCTTGTGGTGTTTAAACTATACTTTCCTTTTCCTCATGAATGTTTCTTTTCTGAATTTGTCATGATTCCCAATGCTTTTTTTGTTGTTGTTGGAAGGCAAGAATTAGAAAATAAAATAGAAATGCACCAACATTCAAATTTATTATATTTATATTTGACAGCTTTTGTGGGTATAAAATTGTTATTTGATTCTATTTGGGAGCAAAAACAGTTTTAAAATTTATACATATTTGATTTTGATTCATCAGATTTTATAGCTGTTGTTGTTATTCTTTCTTTTTGGTACAGATCTGTGATTTTATTGGTATAAAACAGCTCCTTCTATAAATGCAGATCAGCAACAACTCTGCCATTTATAGAGTTGCCCGGGACATTATTCTAAATGATTCTCCCAGAGTCACACAGTCAGTCTCTTATCAGGTGGGACATAGACTCAGGTCTTCTTGCCTGAGACAGTTTCTCTATCCCTTATAATAAATTTATCAATTATGCTTTTTTTGATTAAGGCATTTGGGGTTAAGTGACTTGCCCAGGGTCACATAGCTAAGAAGTGTTAAGTGTCTGAAACCAGATTTGAATTCAGGTCCTCCTGACTTCAGGGCTGGTGCTCTAACCACTGCACTACCTAGTTGCCCCTCAATTATACTTTTAATAATAAACAGTTTAATCTAGGAAACAATTCTAGGGCCTTTGCACATAGTACGTACTTAATAAATATTTGTTAAATGAATACATTTAATAATATTTTTCTGAAATTTGCCATCTGGCTCAAATATACCAACATTTGAGTTGAAGGACACAGTATTGATATGTAATCTTAACATAGATTAAGTGGACCAAGCCAGATTCTTGTTTGAACAAGGTATCTACAGTTGTTTTTACTGTCTCTTTATAATTAATTGGGCAAAACAGTAGGTCAGTTTCTTTTCCTTTAAATCTCTCTCTCTCTGTCCCCCCTCTATTCATCTGTCTATCCATCCATCTATGATCTTTATATCTATCTGTCTTTTAACAAATAAACATTTGTTAAGTATCTACTATATGACAGGCACTATACTAAGTGTTAATGATTAAAAGATAATAACTTCTGTCTTCAAGGACCTTACAATTTAATTGAGAGAGAAATCAAACAAACAAATATATACATGGCCAACTATATACAGAATAAATAGAAATAATTTTAAAAAGGGAAGATCATTAGAATTAAGAGGGGTTTTAAGGAGGAGGTGGGATTTTAGCTGAAACTTAAAGGAAGCTATGGAGAATAGAAGTTGGAGTGGAGGAGGAAGAACATTCCAAGTATGAGGGACAGTCAGAGAGAATGTCTGGATGTGAGAAGTGGAGGGTCTTGTTTGTAAAAACAGCCAGTAGGCCAGTGTTACTAGATTGAAGAATTTATGCCTGGGGTTAAGGTATCAAGAAACCTGGAAAAGTAAGAGGGCAGTAGATTACGAAGAATTTTGAAAGCCAAATAGAAAAATTTATATTGTTCCTGAAGGCAATAGGAAACTACTGGAGTTTATTGATTAGAGGAATGACATAATTACACCTGAACTTGAGGAAAATCATTTTGGTGACTGAATTGAGGATATATTGGAGTGGGGAAGATATTTGAGGCAAGTGGATCCATCAGCAGATTATTACAATGGTTCAAGTGTAAGGTGATGAGATGGCCTGTGTTAGAGTGGTGATAGTGTTAGAGGAGAGAAGGGGATGTATTTAGAGATGTTGGGAAGACCTTGTTAACAGATTGGGTATTCTGTCTGTCTGTCTATCCACCTATCCATCATTATACAAGTTAAACTTTCTTTGAAATACTTAAAAATGGAACTCAATTGAATTCTATTTTCTCTAGTTGTTGGGTTTTTCCAGTGATGTTAGGAATCATTTTACTTTCTATTATGCTCATTAATGGATCTTTCACCCCACTTCCAATTCATATGCATCTATTCCATGTCAATAGCTAATTCATCTAGGTAATAACAAAAACTGTTCTATTCTCTCACCTGCTTTTTTGACTACTTCTCTCTTTACTCCTAGGTCTCCTTAACTTTCACTTTTTTCATTTGCTCATCCAGAGTTGGAGGTACAGGATGGGCACTATAGGGACAGAATAGTGAAGATTAGAGGGATTCCACACAGCAGAGTCTTCCTAAGCTCCCCCAATTACTATGTAAATCTTGACAATATCTCATTTTCTCCACTTCTTCATGGCATGTCTTTCTTTTCCACACTAAAAGTTTTGTCCTAACACTTATGATTTACAAGGTAACCTTTTATTATGGATGAAGAAAAAGGTTGATGAACAGTCTTGGTTTTCCTGTGAACCATTCAGGACAGTTAAAATTATACTTCAGTCATTGTGTATACAAAGATTCCCTTTAGTGCATGTATATGTTCTTTGCCTTCCCTAGAGAGTCTAAGTAAAAAAAAAAGAGAGAATAGGATGTAGGAAGGGCACTTTTGTGTAAAAGAAAAGGACCTAAGAGCACCAACCCTGGGATTAAGAGATGTGTAGAATGATAAGTGGGCATTCAAGAAAAAAAAAAGTATGTAGTGTGATAAAGAAGTCTTGGTTCCTTTTTCATACAAGAATAACCTTTACTGTGAAGTTTTAAGGAATTCTTAAAAGTTTCCCAAAGTTTTTTAAGCCTTCATAATTTCTTATTTTTGCCCTATTTTTCTATTTTTTTTGTTGCTGCTGTTGTTTAGTCATGTCTGAATCATTATGACCCCTTTTAGGGTTTTCTTAGCAAAGATATTGGAGTGGTTTGCTATTTCCTTCTCTAGCTTATTTTACAGGTGAGAAAATTGAGGTAAACAGGGTTAAGTGACTTGCTCAGAGTTGTATAACTAGTGTCTTGGGATCAGATATAAACTCAATCCTTCCTAATTCTAGGTCTAGTGCTTTATAAATTGTGCTACCTAGCTGCCCTATTCTTATTGGTAGTTTAAAAAAAATTTAGAAAATCTTAGTAGAATCACATAATTATTCTTGGCATAGAAGAAGTAAGGGAGGAGCCATGAGGCAACTTTATGTGGAAGATGGTGACTGAAAATGCACCCCTTCTGGGCTTTCTTTCTCAACTTCTCTTGATACTGGTAGGTCAAGTCCCTCCAAAATAGTTGACTATTGTTTTCCAAGAGTTCTAGAGGCAACTCTGAAGGATTGTGACTTCTCATATTATAATTAATGAATCTTCATCTTATGCATTCCCTACTTATTATTAGCTAGACTTAATTAGCTCTTAGAAAGGTATATTTAATAAGTAAGAATAGTAAGGAAATTGATAACGTCAGTCACCTTAAAAGTCTGGGACACATTCTCCCACAATACAAAGAGTGTGTGGGGAAAGTGGTCTCAAACTTAGAAAGTAAATATTATCAAGAGGTAATAAATATAGTTCCTGGTTACTCTGAGTTTGAAAACCTCTTAATTCTAGTACCTTTCCTTTGTTAAATATTTCCTGTTTATACTACATATAGCTTTTTTCTCTCTATATATTTATTTACATGTTATCTCCCCATTTAAGTCATAAACTCTTTGAGGGCAGGGACTTTTTTTTTGTGTCCCTAGCACTTAGCATTTAGTCCCTGGCACATAACAGGTGCTTAATTAAGGTTCCCAATGAGTAAAATTAATATTTAATAAATATTTAATTTAATTTAGGTTCTCAGTAATTTAATTTATTTAATAAAGGTCCTCAAAAACTAAATTTTATTTCAAATACATTTTTAGAAGTTCTCAATCTTTGTTGAACAAATAAATGGAAAGCTGTTTGGTCTCTAAGGAACAGAGAATCAAAAAGAAGAGAAATCAAAAGCAACTCTGTTTTTAGTAGATCTAAATTTAGTACAACTGTCTTGTCACATGTTTAATTAGCTATTCTGTTGCCACAATGCCTTTGGTGATTCTTTGTGTTTTTTTCACCTTTTAAATATTTTCTGTTTTGTAATTTATGAAAATACAGTGTCAATACTCTTTGACACTTAAAATACTTAATGGAATATATTCATCTTCTTTCCAGTATTAAAAATGTCTACATAAGGACACAGTATATTACTAACTTCTCTCAAAAGATATCAAAACTGTAATATATATATGTATACATGCATACATATGCATGTATACATATACTTTTGACAAATATTGAAAAAATATATGCATTTGACAAATATGTAAGATATAGAAAAGAAGAATTTAAAGAACTATAGAAGTGAAAATACAGGCAGGATATTTCAGGGTCAATTCTATACTGAGGTACATGGAAACTTATTGTGTATTGCCTCTTGTGGCCCTTCTTTGCTTTGTAGATAATATACTATACCTTAATATTCTGTATGAAGAGAGCAGACTTTCCATTTGTAAAGAGAATTATTTGATTAGAAATATACAGGTAAAGAGAATTAGTTGATTAGAAGCATACAGATCACTGTTGGTATTAAATATTTGGAAATCAAAATCAATTATTTGTCACAGGAATGTATGAACGAGTTTTTTTTTTTTTTTTCGGGTAGACGGTCAAAACCACATTTCTAGCTTTGCCTGAGAGGTTGGAGGGCAAATGTGGTTACTATAGAGAGCTACTCTGAAAACCAAACACCAGAATCCTGGTTCCTGGTGAATAATTATTCTATTCATTTCAAAATAGTTTTTCCACATGTGCATGCTGCTTATATTTCTCTGATTTAATTCAGGAGTTAAAGGTTTTCCTAGGAGACTTGATAGTTGATCTTTGCACAAATGTTCTGCCATCCCTTTCATTGCAAGGAGACCATGAATGAAAAGATTTATATCACAGATTGTCACATTTTAATGGGGTGGATGAGCTAAATTACATCACTGAACCTTATACTTTCCAGTGTGTGCTTATGTGGAATAACTTCTCTATTATTTTGTACTCCCCTGGCCTTTCTTGTATTGAAGAACATTAATCTAACCTGGAGGACCTTGATCATCACAGTTGAGTGCTCTATGGTTCAACTCACCATCCCTAGTATTCTGACTCATAGGCTTCCCAGAGCTAGCCAGTGCTACCTTCTCTTGGTAGTTATCCATGGCATCCCTGTTCCTCTCAGATTCCTAATAAACCCACTTCTCTTCCACTGAATCAGGCTATCTTTTGAGGCTGATGACACATTACTTCCCTTTGTGCTTTCTGTGTCTCAGTGAAACTGGCCTGCTTGTTTCTCTATCTCCTACCTGAATATCTTTGTACCAGCTATTCCCTAAGCCTGAACTGCTTATTCCCCCTCCCCTTGGAGCTCTAGATCTTGTAAAGGTGCAGTTGAAGTGCTCCTCCAAGAGTTTATTTCTGGGTAATAGAGTTGTTATTACTCCCCACTTCAATCACTGACTAATTTTTAGTATATTATGTATTTACTTATCTGTGAGTGGGTTGTATTTAAAGGAATATAGACTTGTTAAATGCAAGGAAAATCACTTTTTCATTGTGTCCTTAATGCCTACGTGGGTACAATCTATGTATGTATTGTTGTTGTTAATAGATCATGCTTGACTCTTTGAGATCGGATCTGGGGTTTTCTTGGCAGAGATCCTGGAGTGGTTTGCCATTTCCTTCTCTAGCTCATTTAACAGATGATGAAACTGAGACAAACAGAATTAAGTGACTTTCCCAACGTCACAGAGTTAATAAATATCTGAGGCTGGATTTGAATTTAGGTTTACCTGGCTCCAGACCTAGTATTACCTATACTGTGCCACCTAGCTGCCCACCATAGTGACTGATACATAATAGTCACTTTAAAGAAATTCATATTGATTTGAGTACATTAGAATTTTTTAAACAGTTATTTACTTCACATAAATGAAAGATAATTATGCTACCTATCCATTTCAATTTTATCATATGTTGTTTAGCATTTATTCTCAATGGGACTGTTTTATTTTATGTACAAGTAGGTGACTTCCAAATCTATGAATCTAACGCTAATTTCTCCCAATTGCTGGGTATTTCTATCAAGGTCTATTATTAGTACCTCACATCTAAAATGTCCAAATTTCTTAAATTTCTTCAAAACACAGTATCTCGAGTCCTTTTATCTTTATTACATTTAACATGAAATTATATTTATTGTTCTGATGTCGTCCCATTAGATCATAACTTTTCTGAGTGTAGGAATAATGTTATTTAGGTACTATTACAATCTTAATAGACATATATTGAATTGAATTCAAATAGATATAGTGAGAATTCTACAAATTTGTTCCATTTAAATAATGGCTTAATGAGTTGAGACAGATTTATTTTTGTTGTACTTCATAGTGCCCTAAATTTCATATTTGATCCTGTACAGATTATTTTTTTTTTCTGAATAAGGTTTTAGGTTGGATAATCTCCTTTCATTTACTTCAGTATCTCATTTCAAGGATTAACCCCCCCCCCCAAAAAAAAAAACAACCTATTGATTCTTTTTCTATGTAGTTTTAATTTTATTTTAATTTTTTTTTAGTATTTCTTGATTAAATGTGAGACCATTCATATACTTCTTGGATATTCATGGCAGACCTACATTTCCCAAGGATACTGGAACACTTACATAATTATCCTGTGAATCCAATTGCTTAGCTCAGTGGTATCAAATTCAAATAGAAAGGGGTCATTGAGTCATAATAAAGAACTCCATAACATATTGATTTAGAAAATTACATTTTAATATTATCTATATGCTATTATATTTTTATTTATTTTGTTAAATATTTCTCAATAAGATTTTAATCTAATGGGGGAGGCATCAGTGGCCCTCAGAATGCTGCCCATAATTCAGGTCTTTGACTCTTTTAGCTTAGCTAGTCATCCTTAAAGCCGTGCTTTTTCATTGAGACCTAATTGTATATAATACAAATTTTTGTACTTTTAGAAGACTCACATAATACATTTTTATATCTTTAATTCCATTGAATTCTGTCCCATGGAAAAGGACTCACATGTACAAAAATGTTTGTAGCAGCCCTTTGTGAGATGGCAAGGAATTGGAACGTCCTTATTAGGGAATGGATCAATAAATTATAGTATCTAAATGAAATTTAATATTATTGTTCTATGAGAAATGATCAACAGGATGATTTTAGAAAAATCTGTAGAGACTTACATTTACTGATGCTAAGTGAAATAAGTAGAACAAAGAGAACATTGTACATAGCAATAAGATTATATGATGGATCAATTCTGATAGACTTGGCTTTTTTCAACAATGAGGTGATTCAGGCCAGTTTCTATATACTTGTGATGGAGAGAACCATCTGCATCCAGAAAGAAGATTATAGGGACTGAATATGTAGCACAACACAGTAATTTCACTTTTGTTGTTGTTTGCTGCTTATTTTTTCTCTCACTTTTTTCCTTTTTGATCTGATTTTTCTTGTGCAGCATGATAAATGGAAATATGTATGAAAGAACTGCACATGTTTAACCTATATTGAAGTACTTGCTGTCTAGGGGAGGAAGAAGGTGAGAAGGGAGGGAGAAAATATGGAGCACAAGGTTTTTGCAAGGGTGAATTTTGCATATTTTTTATTTTTGACTTTTTTAATTTTTAAAAAAATTTTTTAGTCTTCATTTGGTTTATTATATTGTTTTCTAATTCTTTTTTATTTTTATTAAAGTTTTTTATTTGTATAACATATGTATGGGTACTTCCTCAGCATTGATCTTTACATAGCTTTCCGTTACACATTTTACCCCCAGTCCCTTCCCCTCCCCTAGATAGCAGGAAGTCCACTGGATGTTAATAATGTTAATATACTTGACAAGTTGTGCAAGAAAAATCCTATCTACAAGAAAAAAAAAAAGAAAATCAGAGAAAGGAAACACAATGCAAGCAAACATCAATAGAGAGCATGAAAATGTTATGTTGTGGTCCACATTTCATATCCCTCTCTCTGGGTGTATATGGCTTTCTTCACTGAACAATTGGAACTGATTTGAGACAATTCTTTGTTGCAGAGAGCCATATCCATCAGAATTGATCATCATGTAATATTGTTGTTGCTGTGTATAATGATCTCCTGGTTCTGCTCGTTTCACTCAGCATCAGTTCATGCAAGTCTCTCCAGGCCTCTCTGAAATCATCTTGCTGGTCGTTTCTTACAGAGCAATAATATTCCATAACATTCATATACCATAATTTATTCAGCCACTCTCCAATTGATGGGCATCCATTCAATTTCTAGTTTCTAGCCACTACAAAAAGGGCTGCCACAAACATTCTTGTACATGTGGGTCCCTTTCCCTCCTCTAAGATCTCTTTGGGATATAGGTCCAATAGAGACACTGCTGGGTCAAAGGGTATGCATAGTTTGATCACTTTTTGAGCATAGTTCCAAATTGCTCTCCAGAATGGTTGGATCCGTTCACAGTTCCACCAAAAATGTATTAGTGTCCAAGCTTTCCCACATCCCCTCCAGCATTCATCGTTATCTTTTCCTGTCATTTTAGACAATCTGACAGGTGTGTAGTGGTATCTCAGAGTTGTCTTAATTTGCATTTCTCTGATCAATAGTGATTTGGAGCACCTTTTCATATGACTAGAGATGGTTTTAATTTCATCATCTGAAAATTGTCTGTTCATATCCCTTGACCATTTATCTATTGAAGAGTGGCTTGAATTCTTATATATATGAGACAATTCTCTATATATTTTAGAAATGAGGCCTTTATCAGAACCATTAAATGTAAAGATGATTTCCCAATTTGATGCTTCCCTCCTAATCTTGTCTTCATTAGTTTTATTTGTACAGAAACTTTTTAACTTAATATAATCAAAATTATCTATCTGGTGTTCAATTAAGAGTTCCAGATGTTCTTTGGACATAAATGTATTCCATCCCCACAGGTCTGAGAGGTAAACTATGCTATATTCCTCTAATTTGCTTACAATATCATTCTTCATATCTAGATCATGAACCCATTTAGATCTTATCTTGGTATATGGTGTTAGGTGTGGGTCAAGCCCTAAATTCTTCCACACTAGTTTCCAATTTTCCCAGCAGTTTTTGCCGAATAGTGAGTACTTATCCCAGAAGCTGGGGTCTTTGGGTTTACCAAACACTAAATTGTTAAAGTTATTGCCTAGATTGTCCTGATATCCTATCTTATGCCACTGATCGACTGCTCTATTTCTTAGCCAGTACCAAATGGTTTTAATGACTGCTGCTTTATAATATAGTTTTAGATCTGGTACAGCAAGGCCACCTTCATCTGTCTTTTTTTTCATTAATCCCCTTGAAATTCTTGACCTTTTGTCCAGATGAATTTTGCTACTATTTTTTCTAGATCTGTAAAATAATTTCTTCCGAGTTTGATTGGTATGGCACTAAATAAGTAAATTAGTTTGGGTAGTATTGTCATTTTTATTATATTGCTCGGCCTACCCATGAGCACTTAATGTTTTTCCAACTGACTAGGTCTGATTTTATTTGTGTGGAAAGTGTTTTGTAGTTTAGTTCGTATAGTTTCTGACTTTTCCTTGGTAGATAGATTCCCAAATATTTTATCCTATCATCCGTTATATGGAATGGAATTTCTTTTTGTATCTCTTGCTGCTGAATTTTGTTGGTAATATATAAAAATGCTGATGATTTATGTGGATTTATTTTGAATCCTGCAACTTTACTAAAGTTGTGAATTGTTTCTAGTAGTTTTTTAGTTGAGTCTCTAGGGTTCTCTAAGTATACCATCATGTCATCTGCAAAGAGTGATAATTTGGTTTCTTCATTACCTACTCTAATTCCTTTAATCTCTTTTTCTTCTCTTATTGCCAAAGCTAACATTTCTAATACAATATTAAATAGTAATGGTGACAGTGGGCAGCCTTGTTTCACTCCTGATCTTATGGGGAATGGTTTGCCCTGGGGCAATTCCGCTAATTAACTTAAGGTGCTGGGCTGGTGGGGGCTAGTGCCTGAATTACTCCTTAAAAAAGGCAAGTCTGCCAGAACACCTGCCCCCAATCCGGGCAGAGTGTCCCGAGTGCCTCAGATAAACTCCAGGTGTTTGGAGTTTGGAGTTTGGAGTTTCTGCCAAGCTGAGCTGAGTCCCACCCTCACTTCTGGGCTGCAACAAGTAAACTGTTTACCCCTCTGCCCGAGTTAAACAGACCTGATATGAAGTTCTTCAGAGATATCTGCAAGCAGTGTTCAAATATTTCTGAATTCATCGACTTGAAGATCAGTTCAGAGGCTTATTTTATTGTTGATTTGAGAGAAGATCCAAGGAGGACACAGAGAGTCACGTTTTTACTCTGCCATCTTGGCTCCGCCCCCAGAACATCTGGCTCTGCCGCCAGACATCTGCATATATTTTGAAAAATAAAAAAGTTATTATAAAAAAAAGTTATCCCATGGTACAATATGGCTCAGTAGGCCTTTAGGACTCAGAGGAAAGGGGAAGGAACACACTATTAGAGTTAATTGAGAGAACTTTCCATTTTGGTTGGATGTCATTTGAAAGCTGTTGAGACAAATTCTTACTTTATCATGTTGGTAATTAACTTTTCCCACTTCCTTCCATGTATTTCTCCCAGGGATTCATCCTTCCTTTCAGCATGCTATCTGATGGAAAGGAAGTTTGTTGGAAGCTAGTATCTTACCCCTTAAATTTTGGCTAAAGATAGTCTCATTCTATTTAGCAAGATCCCCCTGCCTTTTCAGTAATTCTTCAATTAATTACAGGGCCTTTTGTGTTTGTTTCCTAATGCCTAAAACATCATAGAGCTTAACAAATGTTTGTGGTTTGTTGAATGATTAATATATGATATGCCAGGGCAGAATAGATGGCTGGGAAAAATGCCACTGTTATACTCCTGGTCAGTTTGAATCTCATTTCATTATAGGAGCTTAAAAGACTTTTCTGTATAAGGCTCTACTAGATGTTCTAATGTACCCAGTGTTAAATGGGGCAAATTCTTCCTTTTGTTATGAAAAAGAAAAAGTCTTACAAATACTTGAGGCTCTCTTTGTCACTTTAAACACCACATACTTTTTTCTATGAAGGTGAGAACCATTCTGCTTGGTCAAGCAGATTTTTTTGGGGGGAGGGGGGTTGAGGAAGAGAGAGAAACCTACCAATTTTGGATATTTTTCATTGAAACTGAATTCCTAAAATGGAATGATCCTTTCAATACCAAGGATTAATGCTAAATTTGGTAATTTTGAAGTGTTTTTATAATGTTTGCTTCAGATAAGAAATGTATTTAGTTATTTCACATTCATAATTATGTATGTTGTTCTTTTTAAATTTTAAGTCCTAAAACTTTGGTGATTGTATAACTTACCTTTGTAAGGGAACCCCTCCCCACCAAACTACTGCATAGTCCAATAAGCTAAATGCTTAATACAAGTGTGAATTAATGCAAGAATTCATCACCTTCTCTCTAAGCACAAGAGATCTCTGTGGAACTTCTGGAAAAAGGAAACCCACCTCCTTGATTTTTATGGGTTGATACTAAAATTTAGTGGTTGTCCCCAGGAGTGGGGCAGTAGCAATGATGAAAACGGTCTGTAGGAGCCACCATGTCCATTTAAAATACAACCAAATTAAACATTAACATAAGCTTTGTAAAATAAATGTCCCCTGCAGAAGGTTTTCTTGGTTGAAAAAATTACAAGTGAAAGCTTTAGTTTACTTTTATATTATACTAAAGTATTTAATTCATCTTTACTAACTAAATGTGAAAATGCAAACTCAGCTGTTCTATTTTAAAATGCTCTTTTCCTGCAGCATTTGAGAAATCAATGGTGGCACCAAAGTTTTGGAGTAATTGTTGAATTTCCCCAGTCCTTTTTCTATCCCATGCTTTGATCCAGTTAATACAAAATGCTTGAAAAGCAATTATCATACATCTTTCAACTTGATGAACAAGTATTTTCATTGCAAATGAAATATGTTCTGTAAATGATTAAACACTAATAAAAACAAGAATAAACCTGATTTGTTTCAACAGCACTATCACTCTGCAGGAGGTAACATATTTCTGTCAGTTTGTCAAGTGTTACTTTTATAACACTCTCCCCATGCTCAAGTAGCAGTGTATTTGATTTGTATATTCAGTGGAACCTATAATTGGGTATTCAAATGAAAAATAACATTTTTTCTTTTCAGATTTTATTTAAAAACATTCAGAATGGTACATAGATGACTATAACAAGTTAGTAATTTGCCTTTGGGTAGATCCACATATCTACTTTGTGGTGCTTATGCTTTTTAATCTTTTTTTTTTATCTTTGCTCTGTGGAAATTTGATCAAAATAACACCACTTCTGGCAGCTCTGCTTTGCATTGAATTTAAGCAGCATATCCCAGTACATCATTTTACCTAAATGGGAAGTCGCTTTTATGAACAGAATTCAGGTTTTACCTTTCAGATATTGCCATATGGAGATTTTTTTGTATATGTGGGATCAAGATCTGGTGAATCCTGATTTCTTTCTACTATTTGAGGACTGATCATGTTGGAGAGGGAGGGACTAGCCTTAAATTCTGTTTGGCCCCAAAAAGCATACAAGTAGTAACAAGTGAAAAATGTAAAAGGTCAAATGTAGGCTATATGTTAAGAACTCTTCAGAAATGGAATGGGCTGCCCCATAAGGAGAGAAGGAAGAATCAACCTTAGAAATATTACTTCAGAATTAAATTTAGATATTTGGCTAAGACCAGAAATTGGAATGGAGTCAGTGATAAACATGACTACTCATGTTTTAAGAAAAGCTTTATGCATATAATCTTCAAAGCATTATAAAATATTGGTTTGAATATAAGGACTGAATATCTTAAGAAATGTCTTCAGTTTTTCAAGTAAATTATAAACAAAAGCTAAAAAAGCGGTGTAGAAAATGGAGTTTTGAAGGTTGATCAAGGAGTCTAGGTCAATTGAGTTTTCCCCAGTCAATCTGATGAAATTAAAGGATGTAAAAGGAAAGTAAAACACCTAGGTATTGTTTTATTATATTTTATTTTATTTTTTTTGATAAAGCTTTTTATTTGCAAAACATATGAGTGACCTTTCAACATTGACCTTTGCAAAAAAAACTTTTTTTTT
>JAJPUD010000231.1:719759-734371 GCA_023553655.1 Myrmecobius fasciatus | reverse complement strand
TTTTTCCAATTGTTTAGATCTGACTTTATTTGTGTGGAGAGTGTTTTGTAGTTTTGCTCATATAGATCCTGACTTTCCCTTGGCAGATATATTCCCAAATATTTTATACTATCGATAGTTATTTTGAATGGAATTTCTCTTTGTATCTCTTGCTGTTGCATTTTGTTGGTGATGTATAAAAATGCTGATGATTTATGTGGATTTATTTTGTATCCTGCAACTTTGCTAAAGTTGTGGATTAATTCTAATAGTTTTTTAGTTGATTCTCTAGGGTTCTCTAAGTAGACCATCATATCATCTGCAAAGAGTGATAATTTGGTTTCCTCATGATCTACTCTAATTCCTTTAATCTCTTTTTCTTGTCTTATTGCCAAGGCTAGCATTTCTAATACAATATTGAACAGTAATGGTGATAGTGGACAACCTTGTTTCACCCCTGATCTTATTGGGAATGGTTCCAGTTTATCACCATTACATATGATGCGAGCTGATGGTTTTAAATAGATGCTACCGACTATTTTAAGGAAAAGTCCATTAATTCCTATACTCTCTAATGTTTTTAATAGGAATGGATGTTGAATTTTATCAAATGCTTTTTCTGCATCTATTGAGATTATCATATGGTTTTTGTTAGTTTGGTTATTAATATAGTCAATTATGTTAATAGTTTTCCTAATATTGAACCATCCCTGCATTCCTGGTATAAATCCTACTTGGTCATGGTGTATTATTCTAGGAATGATTTTCTGTAATCTCTTTGCTAATATTTTATTTAAGATTTTTGCATCAATATTCATTAAGGAGATTGGTCTATAATTTTCTTTCTCTGTTTTTGTTTTACCTGGTTTAGGTATCAGTACCATGTCTGTATCATAAAAAGAATTTGGTAGGAGTCCTTCATTTCCTATTTTTTCGAATAGTTTATATAATATTGGAGTTAACTGTTCTTTAAATGTTTGGTAGAATTCACATGTAAATCCATCTGGTCCTGGGGATTTTTTCTTAGGGAGTTCATTAATGACTTGTTCTATTTCTTTTTCTGAAATGGGACTATTTAAGTAATTTATTCCCTCTTCTGTTAATCTGGGCAATCTATATTTTTGTAGATATTCCTCCATTTCACTTAGATTATCAAATTTATTGGCATACAGTTGGGCAAAGTAACTCCTGATTATTGCTCTAATTTCCTCTTCATTGGTGGAAAGTTCTCCCTTTTCATTTTTGAGACTAACAATTTGATTTTCCTCTTTCCTTTTTCTAATTAAATTAACTAGAGGTTTATCTATTTTGTTGGTTTTTTCATAAAACCAACTTTTAGTTTTATTTATTAATTCAATAGTTTTTTTACTTTCAATTTTATTAATCTCTCCTTTTATTTTTAGGATTTCAAGTTTGGTATTTGATTGGGGGTTTTTAATTTGTTCTTTCTCTAACTTTTTTAGTTGCAAGCCCAATTCATTGATTTTCTCTTTTTCTATTTTATGCAAATAAGCATCTAGAGATATAAAATTTCCCCTTATTCCCGCTTTGGCTGTATCCCACAAATTTTGGTATGTGGTCTCATTGTCATTCTCTTGAATGAAATTAGTAATTGTGTCTGTAATTTGCTGTTTAACCCATTCATTCTTTAGGATAAAATTATTTAGTTTCCAAATGGTTTTTGGTCTATTTTCTCCTGGCCTTATATTGCATGTGATTTTTATTCCGTCATGATCTGAAAAAAATGCATTTATTATTTCTGCCTTCCTGCATTTGATTTTGAGGTTTTTGTGTCCTAGCACATGGTCAATTTTTGTATAAGTTCCATGGACTGCTGAGAAAAAAGTAAACTCCTTTCTGTCTCCTTAGGTATTGTTTTAAAGGAAGAAGTCAGCCAAGCAGTCAATAAGCATTTATTAAGTACTTATTATGTGCTCAGTGATGGGAATACAAAAAGAGGCAAAATATAGTCTCTCCTCTCAAGGATTTCACAATTGAATTTCTAAGAATATGTACAAACAAGCTATATACAAGATAAAGGAGGAAATAATTTTTTAAAATTATAACAATTTAATGGAGGAAAAAGTTATAAAATAATAAAAAATAAAAGGTACTAGAATTAAGAGGGGTTGGGAAAATGTAAACATGTACTCTATTGTTTCTTTTGTTTTATTAAAGCTTTTTATTTGCAAAATATATGCATAGGTAATTTTTCAACATTGACCCTTGCAAAGCTTTCTGTTACAAATTTTTCCCTTTTACCCCCTCACCCCTCCTCTAGATGGCAGGAAGTCTAATACATGTTAATTATGTTAAAATATTTGACAGATCAAATATGTGTATATATATTTATACAGTTATCTTGCTGTACAGGAAAAAAACCTGAGAAGGAAAACATTATGTAAGCAAACATCAATAGAGAGTCTGAAAATGCTATGTTGTGGTCCAGACTCAGATCCCACAGGCCTCTCCCTGGGTGTATATGGCTTTCTTCATCACTGAACAATTGGAACTGGTTTGAAACATCTCATTGTTGAAGAGAACCATGTCCTTCAGAATTGATCAATATATTATCTTATTGTTGCCATGTACAATGATCTCCTGGTTCTGCTGATTTCACTCAGCATCAGTTCATGCAAGTCTCTCCAGGCCTCTCTGAAATCATCTTGTTGGTTGTTTCTTAAAGAACAATAATGTTCTATAACATTCATATACCATACTTTATTCAGCCAGTCTCCAATTGATGGGTATCCATTCAGTTTCCAGTTTCTTGCCACTACAGAAAGGGCTGCCACAAACATTCCTGCACATGTGGGGCCCTTTCTTTCCTTTATGATTTCTTTGGTATTAGGCCCAATAGAAACACTGCTGGGTCAAAGGGTATGCACAGTTTCATAACTTTTTGAGCATAGCTCCAAATTGCTCTCCAGAATGGTTGGATCTGTTCACAGTTCCACCAACAATGTATCAGTGCCCGTTTTCCCACATCCCATGCAACATTCATCATTATCTTTTCCTGTCATCTTAGCCAATCTGCCAGGTATGTAATGGTATCTCAGAGTTGTCTTGATTTGCATTTCTATGATCAATAGTGATTTGGAACACCTTTTCATATGACTAGAAATGGTTTTAATTTAATCTTCTGAAAATTATCTGTTCATATCCTTTGACCATTTATCGATTGGAGAATGTCTTGAATTCTTATATATATATATATATATATATATATATATATGAGAGACAATTCTCTATATATTTTAGAAATTAGGCCTTTATCAGAACCCTTAAATGTAAAGATGTTTTCTCAATTTATTGCTTCCCTCCTAATCTTGTCTGCATTAGTATTGTTTGTACAAAAACTTTTTAACTTAATATAATCAAAATTATCTATCTGGTGTTCAATTAAGAGTTCCAATTCTTCTTTGGACACAATTCCTTCCTTCTCCACAGGTCTGAGAGGTAAACTATCTTATGTTCCTCTAATTTGCTTATAATATCACTATATCTAAATCACGAACCTATGCGGATCTTATCTTGGTATGTGGTGTTAGCTGTGAGTCAAGCCCTAATTTCTTCCATACTAGTTTCCTATTTTCCCAGCAGTTTTTATCAATTACTGAGCACTTATCCCAAAAGCTGGGGTCTTTGGGTTTATCAAACACTAGACTTTTATAGTTATTGACTGTTTGTCCTGTGATCCAATCCTTTTCCACTGATCGACTGCTCTATTTCTTAGCCAGTACCAAATGGTTTTGATGACCGCTGCTTTATAATATAGTTTTAGATCTGGCACAGCAAGGTCACTCTCATCAGCCTTTTTCTTTTTTCATTAATTCCCTTGAGATTCTTGACCTTTTGTTCTTCCAAATGAACTTTGCTACTATTTTTTCTAGATCTGTAAAATAATTTCTTGGGAGTTTGATTGGTATGGCACTAAATAAGTAAATTAGTTTGGATAATACTGTCATTTTTATTATATTCGCTTGGCCTACCCATGAGCACTTGCTGTTTTTCCAACTGATTAGGTCTGACTTTTTTTTTGTGTGGAAAGTGTTTTGTAGTTTAGTTTGTATACTTCCTGACTGTTCCTTGGCAGATAGATTCCCAAATATTTTATCCTATCATCCATTACTTGGAATGGAATTTCTTTTTGTATCTCTTGCTGCTGAACTTTGTTGGTAATATATAAAAATGCTGATGATTTATGTGGATTTATTTTGTATCCTGCAATTTTGCTAAAGTTGTGAATTGTTTCTAACAGTTTTTTAGTTGAGTCTCTAGGTTTTTCTAAGTATACCATCATGTCATCTGCAAAGAGTGAAAATTTGGTTTCCTCATTACCTACTCTAATTCCTTTAATCTCTTTTTCTTCTCTTACTGCCAAAGCTAACATTTCTAATACAATATTAAATAGTAATGGTGGCAGTGGGCAGCCTTGTTTCACTCTTGATCTTATTAGGAATGGGGTCTAGTTTGTTCCCATTACATATGATGCTTGCTGATGGTTTTTAATAGATGCTACTGATCATTTTAAGGAAAAGCCCACTTATTCTTATACTCTCTAATGTTTTTAATAGGAATGAGTGTTGGATTTTATCAAATGATTTTTCTTCATCTATCAAGATAATCATATGATTTTTGTTAGTTTGGTTATTAATATAATTGATTATGCTGATAGTTTTCCTAATATTGAACCAGCCCTACATTCATGGTATAAATCCTAGTTGGCCATACTGTATTAACCTGGGGATGACTTTTTGTAATCTTAGATTTTTGCATCAATATTCATTAAGGAAATTGGTCTATAGTTTTCTTTTTGTTTTCACCCTACCTGGTTTAGCTATTGGCACCATATCTGCATCATAAAAGGAATTTGGTAGTAAACCTTCTTTCCCTATTTTTTCAAATAGTTTATATAGTATTGCAATTAATTTCTGCCTTTCTGCATTTGGTTTTGAGATTTTTATGCCCCAACACATGGTCAATTTTTGTATAAGTTCCATGAACCACAGAGAAAAAAGTAAACTCCCTTCTGTCTCCATTCAATTTTCGCCAAAGATCTATCATACATAAATTTTCTATCATTTTGTTTATTTCCCTAACTTCTTTCTTATTTATTTTGTGGTTTGATTTATCTAATTCTGAGAGAGCAAGGTTGAGATCCCCCACTAGTATAGTTTTGCTGTCTATTTCTTCTTGAATCTCTCTTAACTTCTCCTCTAGGAATTTGTATGCTATACCACTTGGTGCATATATGTTTAGTATTGAAATTGCTTTATTATCTGTGGTACCCTTTAGTAAAATATAGTTTCCTTCCTTATCTCTTTTAATTAGATCTATCTTTGCTTTTATTTGATCTGAGATCAGGATTGCTACCCCTGCTTTATTTTATTTTATTTTATTTTATTTTATTTTATTTTATTTTATTTTATTTTATTTTATTTTAATTTATTTTTTGTTCACCTGAAGCATAGAAGATTCTGCTCCAGCCCTTTACCTTCACTCTGTATGTATCTCTATGCTTTAGATGTGTTTCTTGCAAACAACATATTGTTGGATTCTGGCTTTTAATCCAGTCTGAAATCTGCTTCCGCTTTATGGGAGAGTACATCCCATTCACATTAACAGTTAAAATAACTCTATTTATATTTCCTGCCGTCTTATTTAGCCAGAGTTATGTCTTTCTCTTTCATTTCCCCTATCTCCCTTCCCCCCGCCCAGTATTTTGCTTTTGATGACCACCTCCCTCAAACAGTCCCCTCCCCTTTAGAACTCCTCCCCCTTTTTTACTCCTTTCCCTGATTCTTCTATTTTCTTTTTTTTTTTTTTAACTTAATCTGAAGGGTTTTTTTTAATTAAAGCTTTTTATTTGTATAACATATGTATGGGTAGTTCCCCAGCATTGATCTTTACAGAGCTTTCCATTATAAATTTTACCCCCAGTCCTCTCCCCTCCCCTAGATGGCAGGAAGTCCACTACATGTTAATAATGTTGAAATACTTGACAACTTCTGCAAGAAAAATGCTATCTACAAGAAAAAAAAAAGAAAATCAGAGAAAGGAAACACAATGCAAGCAATCCTCAATAGAGAGCATGAAAATGTTATGTTGTGGTCCATATTTCATATCCCTCTCTCTGGGTATATATGGTCTTCTTCAGTGAACAATTGGAACTGGTTTGAGACAATTCTTTGTTGCAGAGAGCTATGTCCATCAGAATTGATCATCATGTAATATTGTTGTTGCTGTGTATAATGATCTCCTGGTTCTGCTCGTTACACTCAGCATCAGTTCATGCAAATCTCTCCAGGCCTCTCTGAAATCATCCTGCTGGTCATTTCTTACAGAACAATAATATTCCATAACATTCATATACCATAATTTATTCAGCCACTCTCCAATTGATGGGCATCCATTCAGTTTCCAGTTTCTAGCCACTACAAAAAGGGCTGCCACAAACATTCTTGCACATGTGGGTCCCTTTCCCTCCTCTAAGATCTCTTTGGGATATAGGCCCAATAGAAACACTGCTGGGTCAAAGGGAATGCACAGTTTGATCACTTTTTGAGCATAGTTCCAAATTTCTCTCCAGAATGGTTGGATCCGTTCACAGCTCCACCAACAATGTATCAGTGTCCTGGTTTTCCCACATCCCCTCCAACATTCATCGTTATCTTTTCCTGTCATTTTAGACAATCTGACAGGTGTGTAGTGGTATCTCAGAGTTGTCTTAATTTGCATTTCTCTGATCAATAGTGATTTGGAGCACCTTTTCATATGACTAGAGATGGTTTTAATTTCATCATCTGAAAATTTTCTATTCATATCCCTTGACCACTTATCTATTGAAGAGTGGCTTGAATTCTTATATATATGAGACAATTCTTTATATATTTTAGAAATGAGGCCTTTATCAGAACCATTAAATGTAAAGATGATTTTCCAATTTGATGCTTCCCTCCTAATCTTGCCTGCATTAGTTTTATTTATACAGAAACTTTTTAACTTAATATAATCAAAATTATCTATCTGGTGTTCAATTAGGAGTTCCAGATCTTCTTTGGACATAAATTTATTCCATCTCCACAAGTCTCAGAGGTAAACTATACCACGTTCCTCTAATTTGCTTACAATATCACTGTTTATATCTAGATCATGAGCCCATTTAGATCTCATCTCGGTATGTGGTGTTAGGTGTAGGTCAAGCCCTAATTTCTTCCATACTAGTTTCCAATTTTCCCAGCAGTTTTTGCCGAATAGTGAGTACTTATCCCAGAAGCTGGGGTCTTTGGGTTTATCAAACACTAAATTGTTAAGGTTATTGCCTAGAGTGTCCTGATAACCTATCCTATGCCAATGATTGACTGCTCTATTTCTTAGCCAGTACTAAATGGTTTTGATGATCTCCGCTTTATAATATAGTTTTAGATCTGGTATAGCAAGGCAACCTTCATCTGCCTTTATTTTTCATTAATCCCCTTGAAATCCTTGACCTTTTGTTCTTCCAAATGAACTTTGCTACTATTTTTTCTAGATCTGTAAAATAATTTCTTGGGAGTTTGATTGGTATGGCACTAAATAAGTATATTAGTTTAGATAGGATTGTCATTTTTATTATATTGCTCTGTCTACCCATGAGCACTTAATGTTTTTCCATTTGATTAGGTCTGATTTTATTTGTGTAGAAAGTGTTTTGTAGTTTAGTTCATATGGTTTCTGACTTTTCCTTGGCAGATAGATTCCCAAATATTTTATCCTATCATCTGTTATTTGGAATGGAATTTCTTTTTGTATCTCTTGCTGCTAAATTTTGTTGGTAATATATAAAAATGCTGATGATTTATGTGGATTAATTTTGTGATTCTTCTATTTTCCCTTCTATTAGTCTATCCCTTTCTTTTCCTCTTTTCCCTCCCACTTCCCTATAAGGAGGGACAAGTTTCTCTGTGAAACCAAATGTATCTGATATGCTCTTTTAGAGCCCAATTTGATGAGAGTAAGATTCACACAATGTTCACCCTTCTCCCTTCTTTCCCTCAATTACATTAGGTTTTCTTTGCCTCTTTATGAGATTTTACGTTATTTTTACCTCCTTTTTTTTAAACCTTATTTTACCTCCTTTTCCCTCTTTTTCCCAGTGTGATAGCTCTTTCACCTCTAGTTTCTTTTTCATATTATCGAAGTAAAATCTAATTATACCCTGGTTCTTTAAGTATCCCATAGTAGAAATAAAGCTCTCAAGAGTCCTTTCCTTTTTACCTTTTTATGCTTCTCTTGAGTTCTGTGTTTGGTAGTTAAATTTTTTGTTCAGATCTGGTCTTTTCATTAGAAATAGGTGAAATTCACCTATCATTAAATGACCATCTTCTTCCCTCGAGGATAATGCTCATTCTAGCTGGATAGCTTATTCTTGGCTGTAGTCCAAGTTCCTTTGCCTTTTAGAATATCTGTTTCCAGGCCCTTCAATCCTTCAATGTGGAAGCTGACAGATCTTGTGTGATTCTAATTACACTTCCTTGGTATTTGAATTGTTTCTTTCTAGCTGCTAACAGATATCTTTTCCTTGGTGCGATAGCCCTAAAATTTGGCCACGATATTCCTTGTGGGTTTAATTTTGGGGTTTCAGGAGGTGATCGGTGAATTCTTTTGATGGTAATTTTGCCTTCTGATTCTAAAACATCAGGGCATTCTTCTTCCATGATCTCCTGGAAGATAGCGTCTAAGTTCTTTTTTTCATTATGGCTTTCAGGAAGTCCAGTAATCCTTAGATTGTCTCTCCTAGATCTATTTTCTAGGTTAGTTGTTTTCCTAGGAGAGATTTCATATTTTCTTCTATTTTTCCTTTGTTTTTTGTTTTTGTTTGAGTGCTTTTTGAAGTCTTATTGAGTCATTCACTTCCATTTGTTCAATTCTAATTTTTAATGTATTATTTTCTTCAGTTACCTTTTTTAGCTCCTTTTGTAACTTGCCAGTTGAATTTTTTGTTCATTGCAGACATTTTTTCCATTTCACCAATTTTGTTTTTCAATGAATTGTTGTCTTTCCATTTCGCCAATTTTGTTTTTCAGTGAATTGATGTCTTTATCATTATCTCTTTTGTAGGGCATTATAGCCTTCTTGCGCTGATCTCACTTCTTTTCCCCATTTTTTATCTAACTCTCTTTTGAGATTCTTTATGCAAGCTTCCAGATAAGCCTTGTGAAATGGGGACCAGGTCATGTCTCCCTTTGTGGCTTCCTCTGGAGTTGCTTTACCTTTAGGAACCTCAGGATCTGAGGTCTGCCCTTTTCTCTCTCCATAAAAGCTATCTATGGTGATTCTTGTTTTTAAAGTTTGAGGTCTGTTTAAAGCAGAGGAGCAGCAGCTGCTTCACTTTGCCCTGGGGCAATTTGGCTAATTAACTTCTGGTGCTGGGTGGACTGGGCTAGGTCCTGTCTTTGCAGTGGGTTATAATCTACTTTTTACAAAAGGTGGATCTGCCAAAGCCCCTGCCCGCAATCAGGGCAGAGTGTCCCAGGAGCCTCAGATAGACTTCCCATATGCTTAGAATCTGCCACACTAAGTCCCGCCCGGTTTCCTGCCCCGTCTTCCGGAGCTGTGCCCGAACTCAGCAAACTGCCCGACTCCCTGCCTGACTGAAACAGACCTGCTTTGGAGCTCTTCCAAGGTAATTTTTGTTGTAGTCCAAATGTGTTGTAGTCCAAATATCTGTGGCTTCTTTGACTTAAAAATCAGTTTAGAGGCTTAATCTGCTGTTGGTTTTAGAGGTTGGAGGAGGGCACAGAAAGTCATGTCTTCACTCTGCCATCTTGCTTCCGCCCCCCCCCCCCCCACTCCATTGTTTCTTTAGGAGGTATGAAAAAATTCTTCCATCATTTTGGTGGAATAATAGGATGGTTAGCCATTAGCTGGCTGATGAATCAGCCACACTTCCAGCAGTCTTTTAAAAGCCAGCTAATTCTGCAGTTATAACATTCTCTCTGGGAATTTAGTCAAGACTGGAGAAATTCTGTAATTTGAGAAAGAAACATCTCTGAGAGTCAACAAAAAGAATTTCTGGGAGTTAGAGTTGTCTCCTGGAAATGAGGATTGTACTTTAGAGAGGACCAGGCTCAGGAAGTTCAACTGAAGTAATTGCCCAGAAGTACATTTATGGCCTTGGCCCTATTTGTCCCCTAGGTATTTGTTTCTCCATTAGATTCCCTTTATGCTCTTTCAACTGATGCTGTATGTATTTGTGGTGAGTACTTGGTTTACAATTTTATTACTGTTGTTCATTTTATGCCATCTCAATAAATGACTTTGCTTTGAGGTAACTATACCAGCTATAGAAGGGAGTTCCATCAATAGGGGTTTGGAAGCTATAATTTTATTAGCATAAAACAGGGCTTGTGAGCTATGATTTTATGAGTATAGAACAGGTTATGGTGTCTGATGGTAAGTGGTGTGGGGGGCATGAAGCATGATGATGATGGAGTCAAAATGAATCTGAGCCCTCCATAAAGGAGGCTTTGGGAGGAGATATTTTTTGCTCTACCCCTCAGCCTTCTGGCAGCTAGATGACACCATGTATAAAACCTGGGCCTGGGATCAGGAAGGCAAGAGTTCAAATCCATTCTCAGATACTTATTGAAGGTGTGACCCTGGGCAAATCACTTAACCCTGTTTGCCTTAGTTTCTATAGTTTTCATCTATAAAATGAACTGGAAAAGGAAACAAATCACTTGAATATCTTTGTAAGAAAACTTCAAAAAGGGTTAGAAAAAGTGAGAACAACTCAATAACAACCAGTGTCCAGTCACAGACAATTGAGGGGACTGAACAAGAGTACTAAAGCTGAAGGAATCCCAATAATATGAGTTTCCTTGAGTGAATGAAAAAAAAAAGCTTTTATTAAGCATTGTTAAACACAATGCAAAACAGAGGGGAATGCAAATGGTGGTGGCAGAGGCAGCTCTGTATAACACAATCTATGCATTGGAGACCAGACTGAAATGATTAAATCATTTCTGTTGCTACAATATGAAATTATGAATAGAAACATGGACTTACTCTATTTTTAAAGCTTTTTATTTGCAAAACATATGCATAGGTAATTTTTCATCATTGACCCTTGCAAAGCTTTCTGTTACAAATTTTTCCCTCCTACTCCCCATCCCCTCCTCTAGATGGCAGGAAGTCTAATACGTAATGCACTTACTCTTAAAATATAAAAAGTTGAGAATTTTCTTTTGTAAATGCAAAAATTAATTTTAAAAATATCTTTTTAATATTTAATATATTTTTATATTTTACTCAAGATTAGGTGAACTAAGAATAAAGATTGATCTCTCCAAATCATCCTCTACCCAGCTGCCCAATTGATATTCCTAAAACACAGGTCTGACTTTAACACCTCTGCTTAGGAAGCTTCACTGGCTGCCCATTTCCTCTAGAATAAAATATGAACTTCTCTGTTTAACATTTAAAGCTCTTCATGGCGTGGCTCCCTTCAGTTTTTCCAGACTGATTACATATTACACCCATCAGTTATTCTGTGCTCTAACCATATTTTCCAACTTGCTACTCCTTCTGTATGACATTCCATATTCCTGTCTCTGCCCAGAATTCTCTACCTCTTCACTTCCATCTCTTGAAGTGACTTTTAGGGCTTAACTTAAAGGCCTCTCATTCAAGAGGCTTTTCTAGAGTTCCCCTGATGTTAGAGTCTCCCTCTATATATTTAGAATGTGTGTATGTATTTTGTATTTATTTATCTGTGAACATATATCATTTGCCCTCAGTAGAATGTAAGTTCCTTGAAGACAGGAAAATGGTTTCATTTTTGTCTTTGTGTACCCTTTAACAAGTACTTGGTGGCTGATCAATTGATTGATTAAATAGGTACCAAACAAGAAGGAAAATAACCATTTCACTTCTACAAGTTGAAAAAAGTCTAGTCTGGAAAGGGGCGGAGCCAAGATGGCAGAGTGAAAAGGTGACTTTCTGCCTCTCCTCCAATCTTCTCTCAAATCAACAATAAAATAAGCCTCTGAACTGATCTTCAAGTCAACGAACTCAGAAATATTTGGGCACAGCTCTCTGGTTAACTTCATATCAGGTCAGTCGGACTCGGACAGAGAGATAAATAGACGACAACTGTGCAGGCCGGAAGTGAGGGTGGGACTCAGCTCAGCTCATCCTGGAAGAAATTCCAAACTCCAAACTCCAAATTCCAAACACCTGGAGTTTATCTGAGGCATTCGGGACACTCTGCCCTGATTGGGGGCAGGTGTTCTGGCAGACTTGCCTTGTTTAAGGAGTAATTCGGACTTAGTCCTAGCCCCCACCGGCCCAGCACCTTAAAGTCAACTCACCGAAGTGCCCCAGGGCAAAGCTTTTTGCAGCTGCCGTTTTTTTTCCCTACCTTAAAGAGATATCCACACTGTCTAAAAAAAAAATATGATGAAGAAGCAAAAGAGAGCTCTCACCATAGACAGCTTTTATCAAGGCAAAGAAACGACCCCAGAGCCAGAGGTTCCTTTAGACAAAAATCCAGAGAACATCAGCCAGGACCATCACTGGTCCCCTATTCAAAAGGCCTTTCTGGAAGACTGCATAAAGAACCTCAAAAGAGAGCTGGAGGATAAATGGGAAAATTAACTGAAATCAGTGCAAGAAGGATACAGTATCTTGCAAGAAGGATATGATGCCCTGCAAAAGAGATATGAAAAAGACACCAATTTATTAAAAAATAAAATTAGTGAAGTGGAAAAAGAGTGCAATGAACAAATTGGCCAGTTACAAAAGGAGCTTAAAAAGGTAACTGAAGAAAACAACACTTTAAAAATAAGAATTGAACAAATGCAAATGAATGACTCACTAAGACTTGAAGAATCAGTCAAACAAAAACAAAAAAATGAAAAATTAGAAGAAAATATGAAATATCTCCTAGGAAAAACAACTGACTTGGAAAATAGATCTAGGAGAGACAATCTAAGGATTATTGGACTTCCTGAAAGCCATGATGAAGAAAAGAATCTAAACACTATCTTCCAGGAAATCCTGAAAGAAAACTGCCCTGAGATTGTAGAATCAAAGGGCAAAATCACCATTGAAAGAATTCACCGATCACCTCCTGAAAGAGACCCCAAAATTAAGACCCCAAGGAATATCGTGGCTAAATTTCAGGACTATAGCACCAAGGAACAGATTCTGCTAGCAGCTAGAAAGAAACAATTCAAATACCGAGGTTCAATAATTAGAATCACACAGGATTTGTCAGCTTCCACACTGAAGGATCCAAGGGCATGGAACCAGATATTCCGAAGGGCAAAGGAACTTGGAATACAGCCAAGAATAACCTATCCAGCTAGAATGAGCATTATCCTCCAGGGAAGAAGATGGTCATTCAATGATATAGGTGAATTTCACCTATTTCTAATGAAAAGACCGGATCTGAACAAAAAATTCGACACCCAAACACAGAACTCAAGAGATGCATAAAAAGGTAAAAAGGAAAGGTCTCTTGAGAACTTTATTTCTACTAGGGGGATACTCAAAGTTTGGGGGTATAATTAACTAGATATTACTTTGATAATATGAAAAAGAGAACTAGAGGGGAAAAGGTAGTCATACTGGGGAAAAGAGGGAAAAAGTGGTAAAATAAGATCTAAAAAAAAGGAGGTAAAAACAAGGTAAAATCACTTGAAGAGGCAAAGAAAACCTAATATAATTGAGAGAAAGAGGGGAGAGAGATGAGCACTGTGTAAATCTTACTCTCATCAGGTTGGGCTCTAAAAGTGTATATCAGACATTTGATTTCACATAGAAACTTGTCTGTTGCTAGAGGGAAGTGGGAGGAAAAGGAGGAAAAGTAAGGGACAAACTAATAGAAGGGAAAATAGAAGAATCAGGGGAAAGGAATAAAAACAGGGGGAGGGGATCTAAAGGGTGAAGTATTGTTTGAGGGAGGGGGTCATCAAAAGCAAAGTACTGAGGAGGGGGGAAGGGAGAAAGGGGAAAGGAAAGGGGAGTATTGTTTGGGGGAGGGGTCATCAAAAGCAAAGTACTGAGGAGGGGGGAAGGGAGAAAGGGGAAAGGAAAGGGGAAAACATAACTTGGGTAAATAAGATGGCAGGAAATAAAGAATTAGTTATTCTAACTGTGAATGTGAATGGGATGAACTCTCCCATAAAGCGGAAGCAGATAGCAGACTGGATTAAAAACCAGAATCCCACAATATGTTGTCTACAAGAAACACATTTAAAACATAGTGACACATATAGAATGAAGGTAAACGGCTGGAGCAGAAAATATTATGCTTCAGGTGAACAAAAAAAAGCAGGGGTAGCAATCCTTATCTCAGATCAAGTAAAAGCCAAGATAGATCTAATCAAAAGAGATAAGGAAGGAAACTATATTTTATTAAAGTGTACCATAGATAATGTAGCAATATCTATACTAAATATATATGCACCAAGTGCAATAGCACACAAATTCCTAGGGGAGAAATTAAGAGAGATGCAAGAAGAAATAGACAGCCAAACGATACTAGTGGGGGATCTCAACTTTGCTCTCTCAGAATTAGATAAATCAAACTACAAAATAAACAAGAAAGAAACTAGGGAGATAAACCAATTGTTAGAAAAGTT
>JAJPUD010000231.1:644205-714759 GCA_023553655.1 Myrmecobius fasciatus | reverse complement strand
TAATCAATTGGAAAAATATTAAGTGCTCATGGGTAGGCAGAGCGAACATAATAAAAATGACAATACTACCCAAACTAATCTACTTATTTAGTGCCATACCAATCAAACTCCCAAGAAATTATTTTACATATCTAGAAAAAATAGTAGCAAAGTTCATTTGGAAGAACAAAAGGTCAAGGATTTCAAGGGGATTAATGAAAAAAAAGGCAGATGAAGGTGGCCTTGCTGTACTAGATCTAAAACTATATTATAAAGCAGCGGTCATCAAAACTGTTTGGTACTGGCTAAGAAATAGAGCAGTCGATCAGTGGCACAGGATAGGATATCAGGACAATCTAGGCAATAACCTTAACAATCTAGTATTCGATAAACCCAAAGACCCCAGCTTTTGGGATAAATACTCACTATTTGGCAAAAACTGCTGGGAAAATTGGAAACTAGTGTGGAAGAAATTAGGGCTTGACCCATACCTAACACCACATACCAAGATAAGATCTAAATGGGTTCATGATCTAGATATAAAGAGGGACTTTGTAAGCAAGTTAGAGGAACGTAATATAATTTATCTTTCAGACCTGTGGAGATGGAATAAATTTAAGTCCAAAGAAGACCTGGAACTCCTAATTGAACACCAGATGGATAATTTTGATTATCTTAAGTTAAAAAGTTTCTGTACAAACAAAACAAATGCAGACAAGATTAGGAGGGAAGCATCAAATTGGGAAATCATCTTTACATTTAATGGTTCTGATAAAGGCCTCATTTCTAAAATTTATAGAGAATTGTCTCATATATATATAAGAATTCAAGCCACTCTTCAATAGATAAGTGGTCAAGGGATATGAACAGACAATTTTCAGATGATGAAATTAAAACCATCTCTAGTCATATGAAAAGTTGCTCCAAATCACTATTGATCAGAGAAATGCAAATTAAGACAACTCTGAGATACCACTACACACCTGTCAGATTGGCTAAAATGACAGGAAAAGATAACGATGAATGTTGGAGGGGATGTGGGAAAACTGGGACACTAATACATTGTTGGTGGAACTGTGAACGGATCCAACCATTCTGGAGAGCAATTTGGAACTATGCCCAAAAAGTTGTCAAACTGTGCATACCCTTTGACCCAGCAGTGTTTCTACTGGGCCTATATCCCAAAGAGATCTTAGAGGAGGGAAAGGGCCCCACATGTGCAAGAATGTTTGTGGCGGCCCTTTTTGTAGTGGCTAGAAACTGGAAACTGAAGGGATGCCCATCAATTGGAGAGTGGCTGAATAAATTATGGTATATGAATGTTATGGAATATTTTTGCTCTGTGAGAAACGACCAGCAGGACAATTTCAGAGAGGCTTGGAGAGACTTGCATGAACTGATGCTGAGTGAAACGAGCAGAACCAGGAGATCATCATACACAGCAACAACAGTATTACATGATGATCAATTCTGATGGACATGGCTCTCTGCAACAAAGAATTGTCTCAAACCAGTTCCAATTGTTCACTGAAGAAAACCATATACACCCAGAGAGAGGGAAATGAAATATGGACCACAACGTAACATTTTCATGATCTCTATTGACATTTGTTTGCATTGTGCTGCCTTTCTCTGATTCTTTTTTTTTTTCTTGTAGATAGGATTTTTCTTGCATAACTTCTCAAGCATTTCAACATTATTAGCATGTAGTGGACTTCCTGTCATCTAGGGGAGGGGAGGGGACTGGGGGTAAAATTTGTAATGGAAAGCTTTGTAAAGATCAATGCTGGGGAACTACCCATACATATGTTATACAAATAAAAAGCTTTAATAAAAAAAAGTCTAGTCTGCTCTAATAAATTTCAGACATATAATGATCATGGCGTTTTGACTTGTTTTTAATGCAACTGATCCTTGCCATACAAATGGAGCTATTGAAATGTCACAGTAGTGACACTGTAATTACAAAAGCTATGACAAATTCTAAGCTTTTATTTTAAACTTTTCTTTCAGAGTTGCTTGGGATAATATTCCTAAACTTATCAGAGAATTACATTAATCTAGAAAGACTTTTTTCTTATTTTAAATCAGACAATTTCTTCAGAGGAATAAAAATATGTTTCCATTGTTTAAAGCTATTAAAATGCTGTTAATTTATGTGGCTTAAATAAGGGTGTTCTTAACATTTATGATAGGCAATCAGTTATTATACACTACTCAAGAAAGTAGAATGGTTGTTATTTTTTATAACAATGCTTCATTTATATAATGCCTTTAAACTTAACAACTTTCACATTTATTTTAATTTTGTCATCCTAATTATTTTCTGATTAGGATAGTATGAGTGAGATTTGGCTAGGCTGGCCTATACTTGGACTGAGGTAGTTTATACTATATTGGGATGAGCTAGGAGAAGAGAGGATGGGATTGGTTAGGTTAGGATAGGCATGTTTTATTATTCCATTGGACAAAGAGATTGTACCTATGATTTGCTCAAAAATTACATTGTAGTGAAACTGGAGGTAGTATTCCTATTTCCTGGTTCTTATCTATATGGTCTTTACACTATAATAACCTAAAGCTACATTTGTCACTTAAAAAATATTCAGAAGAAAAAAATCAAGAAAAAGCAATATGTAATTAAAAGATTTACTATTAAAAACAAATCTTAAACAACAAAAAGGAACCAACACAAAAAAATGCTAATCCTGAAGATGCATCAAACTTTGAAGAGTGAATGATCTTTTATCTCTATCACTTTTCTCTTTTGCTAAATCTTATTCTATTGCCTCAGTGTTTATGGGAGGAGAGGAGTGATCCTGAAATTTAGAAGGCTCTGCCAAAAAGGAACAACCTGTCTCAAGACCTATCAAGTTGTAAAGGCTTTGAGTACTTTACTTTGTAAAGCCATTCTGTACTCCTAAAGTTCTTGAAATTTTATCTACTAAGGCATAGAAGGGTTGGAACTTGCATCAATGGAGGGAGTACCCACACAAATGAAAACCCTATCCCCAAAATTTTTTTAATTTATTTTTTTCAATTTGTCCTTTTATAAAAAATAGCTTTTTATTTTCAAAACACATGCAAAGATAGTTTTCAACATTCACCCTGTTGAAACTCTGTGCTCCAAATTTTTCTCCCTCCTTTTCCCCCACCTGCTTCCCTAGAAAGAAAGCAATACAATACAATACATTGGATATGTGCAATTCCTCTAAACATACCTCCACATTTATCATGCTGCACAAGAAAAATCAGATCAAAAAAGAAAAAAAAGTCAAAAAACAACAAAAAAAACCAAGCAAACAATAAAAAGGGTGAAATACCATATTGTGCTCCATATTCAGTCCCCACAGTCCTCTCTCTGGAAGCAGATGGCTCTCTCCATCACAAGTCCACGGCAATTGGCCTGATCTTATTGAAACCCCCATTTAAAAAAATAAAATATTTAATTTCCTTCCTCCTTTCCCTTTAAAAGAGAAGCAGTGTGGAATAGTGGATAGAGAGCCAGCAGATCAAACAGGAAGATAGGGGTTCAGGTCCTGCCTCTAATGTATGGAGTGTCCCAAAAGTCTTAATGCAATTTTAAGTTTTTCAGTTGTGCCAAATTCTTCATGACTTGTGGACCATAGCACTCCAGTGTTGTACATGGGGTTTTCTTGGCAAAGATACTGGAATGGTTTGCCATTTTCATTCTTCAATGGATTAGGGCAAACAGAGGTTAAATGATTTGCTTTCAGGTCATATAGCTAGTAAATATCTGACTCCAACTTTGAACTTGGGTCTTCCTGACTTGAGGCCCAGTAGTCCATCAGTGCCATTTAGCTGCCTCTATTCTAGTTTAAAGTTTCACTAAGATTTTAGGACCTCCTATATACTAGTTGTATGACCTTGGTGGAGAATTCACTTAGTCTTTCAGTGCTCTTGGGAACTCTTTTAAACTATGTATGCACAAAAGCTGCTGACCTGCATTGGTAAAGGAAGTTTTTTAATCTGGGAATTCCCTATAGCAATCAAATTGCAAGTACATACTCAAGTCCTTTTAAACTATCGTGAAATGAATTTACAGAAGAATTTATTTGAGATGAATATTAGGTGTTATTCCATTCTAGAAAAATCATAGAAAAGATGAAAAAAAAAACTTTGGAGTAGGAAAGAGATGAAATGGGAGTTTCATCCCATTCAAAAATAATAAAAAAGTTTTAATGATAAAATACTGAAGTTCTGATTCAAAAGAACTACCAGAACATTCAGAAGGATCCAATCTGAGAGCCTTTAAGGTGCAGCTAAAGTCCCGAGGAGAAAGGGATCATATCATGATATCATGGAGCTAGAGTTGTAAGACGTTGAAAGCCACTGAGTCACAATCCTTCATTTTACAGATGAAGGTAGATAATTTACCTAGGGAAGATAGATAATTTTCTGAAGGTCACATAAATAGGAAACATCAAAATATGGGATGGAAAATGTTCAAGTAAACACATTTAGGGAAAAAGGAACAATAGAGAGAAACATAAATGGAGTCCTTCTTAGCTTTTCACCCTTACAAGCTCCTCAGTTAATTGGGAAGAGAACATACTGTCCCTTCTTTGCTGTTCTGAGCAGCTTCTTTATCTGTCTGCCTCTTGGTGGACTTGGTTTTAATGAATGTGATACTTTTATCTTTCTATCTCTTTGTTTACAAGGGGCTCCAAATTTGATAGTACTGGCGTAAAGAGCAGTTTTCTTCTTTTCAGATATTAGGATTTTCTAATATTTCTGAACTTTGTAGACAAAGAAGCTAGGCCTCAAGGAATCTATTTGCTTCAATGTTTAAAATTCTCTTTAATAAGTTTATTACAATACTGATTGGTCACTGGCTTGCTTCTGGAATGTTATTAGCTGTGAGAACCTTTAAATACCAGCCAAATCAGTTATTGCTTTTCTTTTTCTTTTTTTTTAATACAGCTACTCTTCAAAAAAGAAAATGCAGAACAGTAACATTCCTTTGATTTTTTTCCTACTGAAAATTATTTGAATTGATAGTTTCAGTGGGAATTTTTCTCCTTTTCTCCCCCAAACTCACCAAGCTCCCTGTAGTTACAAGTGTTGTGCTGATGGCATGAATTGCTAAGAAGCATAAATATGGATTCAAAGCAGATAAAATTCACAAAGCATAGATTAAAATAGAAAATGAAAACTAATTTATAATAAGGTCATGGCTTATCCACCTTGTGCTTCAAGGAGTCTATGCTGAACTACTTTCAAATGGGCATTTTCTGGTTTTGAAGGCAGATGGAATGTCTGGAATCCTACTTAGAAAAAGAATCTGCATCATTCTGCTGCAAAAAAGCAAAATACTTTTTGGGGAGTTGGGTGCGTGGGAGCTGGTTGAGCCACTGGACTGTGATCCTAAAGGTATCCTAAATTTAGAAGGGATTTTCTCTGAAGTTTAATCTTGCTTCTTAACTTAGTAGACTATACAAGGAATAAGTAATATACAAAAGATCAATTGGCAGGAGAGAAAATAGAATTTCTATTTTGAGAAATAGTTCTTAAATATAATGCTATATTTAATGAAATCTAAAAGAATTATTTAGTTTGGACATTTTTGTTTTTATTCAATTTTATAAATCTTTGTGTTATAACAGTACAACTCTAGTGAGAGGGAAAATGGCTTAGTAGATATTCCTATTATGAAAATTCTTTTTCCTGCAGAAAAAAAAAAACTAATCCAAGAAGGTGGTCTAATTTTTGATTACTTCTAAGTAATTATCACCATACAAGTTTTAATTAGTACAAATAAGTTCAAGGAATTATCCATTCACTAATAATGGATATTTAATATTTGGAGATACATGGTAATATTAAATCTGTAGTAGGAATAATTTTATTATATATCATTTAGCATCTCTTTTATATGACACTTGAAAACCCTGCTTGTAGAGTCTCAGTGGAACTACCATTTTAATACAAAATTAGTGCTTCTTGTTCCTGATTGTTCATTCTAAATTGTAGGTGAAGCATGGCTCAAATGAGTCCCATTGACATGGTCATGGCCTTCAGTCTTGATTCCTTTTTCACACCATTCACTCTACATATCTACTTGAGACATTCATTAAATGACTATGGAGTGGCTTTCTGTACTGTTGACTACCTGTTAGTGACTTACACATCTGAACTTGCTGATCTCATGCTTTCTTTTATGAGGTGACTATATATAATTGAATGAATGATCACCTATGGCATCATTTTTTACACTGTGGGTCTGACCTCTCTTGGGAGACCGGGAATATAAGAGAAAATAATTAAGTATTTTTCTTGCATAATCATGATCTTTTCAGAGTTCACAGAAAAAAAGCAGCTAATGTACTTAGACTTTGAGATAAAAAAATTTATTCCCTTGCTTAGCTCTGTATGTAAATGGCCCTAAAAAATCTCATTTTTAAGAATTGTGTCTAAACTTACACTGTTGATTATTTTAGAATGATAATTCAAAAATATATCTAAGATTTAATATTTCTGCTACTAGCCCAAGATAAATTTTGACTTACTGTAAAGATTCATAGCAAATATTAAGATGACAGGAGCATGGTATCTGTGTATATTTTATGGAAGTCATTCTTTTCTTATAGTGTAAGTATTACATTAAAATGATAGCAACTGAGACTCTACACAGTTTTATTATTACATTGTCACATATGACAATTATTACCTATAATATTATTTATCATTTACATGCTGATATTTAGACCTGGAAATTGCCTTAGAGGCCATCTAATTCAGGAGTTTTTAGCCAGAAAGGCCCATGGATATGATATATAAGGGTGACTTAGATAGAAAAAAATTCTTTTTTTTTTGCTAATTTCTGATCTAAAACCTTATTATGAGAAATTATTGACATAAAAAAGCTCAAGTAAGCACCCCTAACCTAATCCATTCCCTTCAATTTATAGATGATAAAATTTAGTCCTGAGAAGATTTTATTAAATACATATTTATTGAAAATCTATTTTTATTTCTAGCAAAACATTATTACTACTATTTTATTATTAATAACAATGACTTTAATAATCTTGAAATCTGTAAATATATATCAATATAACCTTGTCATTATAATAAATAAGAGGATAGGACTCTGGAGCCATCTTTTTGCCTCTGCCATTAATTCAATTTGTGACATTGGAGAAATGTAAAATGAGATTTTTTTTTTTTGGACTGGATATATGACTTCATCAATGTTGAGGTTACTTCGTGGTGAATTTCATTCACTAGTGCAAATTATCATCTTCTCTTCAATTATGGTATTTTTATTTATACTATACCATATTAAATGATATTTGTATAGCATTTGTATTTTTCAAAGTTTTATGGAGCTGTAAAATTATTATAAACATGAAATATTCCGTTATATATATTTAATGTTTGTAGCATCATTAATCTTTGATTTCTTTTTGGGGGTAAGACAATTTATCTTTGTTTCTCTTTTTGTACATTGTTCAAATGGACAGTCAATAAATGCTTGTTGAAGAGTATGTGAATTAATTTTAAAAATTTTGTATGATTCTATCATATTAGAGCAAAGTAAGCAAAATTCTCAGGCATGAAATCTGATTTTGTTTTCCCTTTGTTAGAAGTATTTGAGAAAAACTAAATCATATTGAAGGTTTTACCTCAAAAAAACTCCCCATTAGGACTTAGCTCTAATTACAAACTCATGGATAATAATGATCCTATTAAACGATTATCATACAATTGTAAAGCAGATGGGGAGGGATGAGTAACTCTGCAAGTACCTAGAGTTCATGTTTAGCCCACTTAGGATGTAGTTAAATGCTACAAAAAATTTGAAAGATTCCTTCCATTGAAAAAATTGGTCTTCCTCTTTGGGGGTTAGTGAATTATCTACAGTATATACATGCTTTTTCTGAGGGCATTTGGAGTCAGAGGGCTCACATTCCCACTCTGTCATTTACACCCTCTGTAATCATGTCACATTCTTGGATCTCATTTTTCTTAATAGCAAAATGAAGGAATTAGACTATATGAATGCAAAAATTCTTTCTGGCCCAAAGTCTATGATTTGACAAAAACCACTATGTTTTTCAGGAATTTTTCTTATGTTGTATATACAGTAAACAACCACAAAAAGCTTTATGCACAATGAATGTTTGTTCTAACACTCAAATGGGCCTGTGATCTCATCTGATGATATTACCTTTAATCTGTAGTGATGTGGATCACAACTCACCTCTGTCCACCTAGCATGTGTGGTAGCACTCTTTCATTATGTCATCTCAGAAGTTTGCCACAGAATGTCCACCTGGCATGTTAAGGCCTTTCTTTGACATCCTGAGGATAGCTTGTGGAACCTCTCATATTGACCAGTTGCCATTTTCTTTTTTTGTCATATATTTCTTTGATGGCATCAATGACATTGCTTCTCCTTCCTAGTTTCTTATTTGCAATGGGAAACAGTCTGTGCATGTTGTTCAATAAAAGGTTCAAGTATTTAAGATTTAGAGATAACCAGAGTAGATTTCTCATATCTGATTCCTTTCTCTGTCATGCTCTGATGGCTACTGAAACTTGCTGTTTTAAAATCTCTCTCGGTTCCCTTTTAATGTACATGTTTAAATTGAATATTTCTTGAAATCAGGGTGTAAATCAATCTGACTCATAGTTAGATTTCAGGAATTCTTGTCAAATTGAATAGGAAAAAATTGCATTTTTGCTTTTTACTAAACAAATTTTAACATTTCTTTCATTATTTCAAAACTTTATTCTCAGAAGGGGTCCATTGGCTCTGCCAGATTCTCAAATGGGTACAAGTCACCAAAAGGTTAAGAACTCCTGTTTTAAGGTCACTTTAGTGCTCTTGATGAAATTATATCATTCACTAGTTTTTATCATTAATGATGACCATTGAATACAAGCAATAAGGAAAAAAATGCCCTTATTGGGTCTTGCCCATGCTTGACCACAT
The DNA here is from genome assembly GCA_023553655.1 of Myrmecobius fasciatus. Classification (NCBI taxonomy): domain Eukaryota; kingdom Metazoa; phylum Chordata; class Mammalia; order Dasyuromorphia; family Myrmecobiidae; genus Myrmecobius; species Myrmecobius fasciatus. The sequence continues at coordinate 705,818 of JAJPUD010000231.1, read as the reverse complement.
TAAAAAAGAATCCCAAACACTGAAGGCTGTTTTGTTTGCTTTCTCTAGGCCATAAGCTGTGTTCATTTCCCTGGCTATCTCCTAGAGGTTTTCAATTCAAGAACTTTTAAGCCAGTTACCATTAGGGAGACTGGATTCCAAACCAGGTGGCAGAAATGAATGGACAGCAGCAGCAAATAATGCTTTGTTTGGTACCAAAGCACCACTGCTGCCCCAATGAGATTCTCCTATTTACTTCAAAGTAGAGTCTAAATAAAGGATAGGATCATTGAATAATGCTTTAAGAAATATTTTAAAAATCAGTTCTTTTGGCACCTTTGTTTCTTTATCACCAATACTCAGACTGTTTTTATCCTGTAAATTAATTCTCCATCTCCTGTTGTTTTGCCCATTATCTTCCTCAATACATTTCACGTTGTTACTTCTGCCCAAGTTACTCTCAATGAAAATGGCTCAGTCAATTTGCATTCTTAACCTCATATTGTAAGAAAGTATTGTGAGTTCCAAGTACAGTTTCTATTATGTGGATATGAATGTAGCTATAGGTACTGTAGAGTCACCAGGGTGTATTTTCATCTTTCCATGTGAGAATAGAGTTGGACTAGTTATATACAAAAGGATAGATAAAGATACAGATGCAGATGAGGAGGAAGTTTAATGTAGTAAAAAAGAAAAAAAGAAACAACCACCATTGGACAGAGTCAGGAAGCCTAGCTTCTATCCCTGACTCATCACATAGCTAGTTAATGTGATCTGGGAAAGTTAATTGAGCACTTTGGACCTTGGTTTTCTCTTAACAATGAGGATTTTGGAGAAGATGATCTCTAAAAATTTTGACATTGTTCAATTCTTTGTGTTTCCAGGGGAGATTATTCAGTTATTGTATTGTATGTAATGAGCAGACTAACTGAAATTTAGTGATAGTGGATTTCTAAGTTTGCATTGTTTTATGGAAAAAGTGAACTTTGTAAGATTCAGAGGTATGATCTACAACTCAAACAAAAGAGTCCATAAATTTTGGTTATTATGCTATGTCTTATTGGTTTTGAAGTGGAGAAAAACCATCATTACAGAATTTTCTAGAGATTATTAAAGTATATAATATTAAATTTAGAAAATATCCTCAGATATAATGCCATTCCTCATTTTATAGATGAAAATTCTTTAGAAAGCCTAGAAAGTGTCCATGTAAAACTGCAAGGCATTCTGGGCAGACTCTGGCTTTGCAAAGGTATTTTCCAAGATTGTGGTATAAATGAGACATTTCATATTTCTGCCCTGGAAGTTTTTTGGCAGTTATAAAATTTATAGAGTTTTTGAGCCAGTGAAATAGGCAATTTTTTTGATTTGTGGTCTTTTATTGGATGTTATTAGCCATATCAATTTGTGTTCTTGGTCTTTAGGGATTCATTGTGCTTTCAGAAGTGCTATTCAATAGATTCCACATATGTGTTTCATTAGAAATAAATAATAATATTAAAGTTGGTTAATATTAACATTTTATTTGCAGTACAATTGACTCTGTGACTAAATGCCTTTTTTCTCATGAGAAAATCATTCCCATTTTATAGGAAGGAAAAGTAAGGAATAGAGTGCTCTATCATACTTTTTGAGAACTAATAAAGAACTATTATAATGTTGTGAATACAACACTGGACTTGGAGGCAAGAGTTCTGGGTTTACATCCTGACTCAATAACCTGCTATCTTGATGACCCTGAATAAGGGTCATCCTCCCTAAGCAAAGGGAGTTACTTTCTTACTCTCTGGGCATCAGTTTCCTCACCTGTAAAATAAAAGGGTAGGGTCTACAACTTATAGTGACTTCAGTTCTAAATCTGTAATCCAATGGCCTCATAGTCTATTGATGTTCCTAATTCATTATACTTCATTGCATTGGAATATATTGAGTATGTAAGTTGAGAGGTAAGTTTTCAGTATAGTTGATGAAGTATTTTAACTTAATTTAAAATTACTTAATATTATAAACATTTTCACTAGATAAGAAAATTTCATTCATCCCTTTGGCAGTTACTGATGCTCATAATGATCAATAACATGAAGTACAGTGGAAGTGCTGTATTTTTAATTTTCATAAAATGTCATCTATACCTTTGTAGATTTGTTCTGACTTGTTTATTCATTAGGCCTACATCTCATGTAGCCAAGTTAACTTTTACAATTAATTATAATTACAATTAATGTTACTTTCTAAGCTTTCTACTTAAATATAGTTGAGGTTTTTATTCTTTGGGGTTTTTTTTCCTTCAGAAGAGAGAGGAAGGCAATAAAATGTGAAACTAGGATAAGTTTAATGGAATAGTTAATTCAAATCTACAAACCTGAATGTCATATTAGTTTCTCTCTTGGGGCTCTCAGTATGAGATTCCATGAGCTCTCCATGGGGCAATCTAATATCCCTCCAAGGAAGCAGTTGCAACTCATTACCTCCCCAAATAGCCATCTAAAATACAAAACTTTCTTAAATACTTGGAATATGCTAAGAAGGTGTTAATGAAATGGAGGGAAACTGGCTCCTGAATGACTGATGAGGTTAGTTTTTATCCTGGGGTAATGTTAAAACCAGACAGTCTCCCTAAGGGGAGGGGAAAAAATTGGAGTGATTTCCAGCTGTATAGAAGTCTCCTGAATATGGTGTAAACAAGTTACTATTTGTGGTTGTGAGGATATATCTCCTATGGGATGAAACTTTTTTTTATGGTAGTATGCAGTTTGGATAAAAAAGTAAGAAAGAAAGGTTAATTAGTTTTGGCATCATTTTTGAAATAGATCTTTGAAGCAGATCTCCAAATTTTCCAAAATGTTTGGAGCAATCTTTATTTTACCCTGACTTACTCAGAAAATCGTGTTCACTCTGGTGTTCATTGTAAATGAATAAAATGAAGAGCTCTGGATGTGGAATCTGAACACTTGGGTTAAAATTCTGGGTTTACTTTTGCCTTCACGTGTCCTTGATTACATCCCCTCCCATTTCTTTTGGAAATATTTCCATTTGATTATTCCTTCTTTTCCCCTAATAATATTCAGTCAATGTAGCTAGTTGGTGTAGTGGATAGAGCACCAGCCCTGAAGTCAGGAAGACCTGAGTTCAAATCTGGTCTCAGACACTTAACACTTCCTAGCCAAGTGACCCTGGGCAAATCACTTAACCCCAATTGCCTCAGCAAAAAAAAAATATTCAGTCATTCTTTTCCCACTGATGCTTTTCCTATTGCTGACACACATGCCACTTTCTTTAAAAAGGTTTCATTTGGTCGTATTGTCCTTTTAAACTTTCATCTCATAGCTCTCCTTCATTTCAAAGGCCAATTCCTAGAAAGAGCTGTCTATACCTGCGTACACTTTTTCACCTCCCATTCACTTCCCAGCCATTTGCAATCTGATTTTTTTAAAATTTCATCACTCAATTAAAATTGCTCCAAGGTTATTGATGGTCTCCTAAATGCCAAAATAAACCCACCTTTTCTCAGTCTTATTGAGTTTTCTGCAGCATTTCCCAATATTGCCCTTTACCCTAGATACTATTTGTTCCAAGGGTTTTCATGACATTACATTTTCCCAATTATCCTCTTATCATTTCTACTCATTTCTTTGTCCTCTGTGCAAGAGTATACCCCAGGTTATGAGTTAGTACTCTCTACACAATCTTTCTTGGTGATCTTATGAATGCTCATGGACTCAGCTATTATAATCTCTATGTAGACTATTCTCGAGTCTATATATCATCCCTTCATCTGCCTCTTAAGTTATAATCTTATATCAATTTCAATTGGGTATCATATGAGTATCTCAGACTCAACTGAACTATAACAGAATTCATTTATTGATTAGGTTCAGAAGAATGAAAACTTTGTAGTAGACTAGTATGACAGTATAGCTGACTATCCTTTCTGATCATTTATTTAGATCTTTCTAACTAGCAATGCCATTTGGATATTGTTTAAGTTTGATTTTCCTTCTGTATTCTATGTGAAAAGAATTTATCAATCAATAGCAAGCTTTGTTATACTAACTTCATTTCCTTTTTTTTTTGGACATGGCTATTAGACTGGTATGATAAGGAGTTTTATAGTATAATTGGAGTTTAGTAAGACATTTGATAAAAATTCTCACAACATTCTTATGGACAACTTATTCCATTGACAACCTGAACTCTCATAACTCCACACTAGATGCCTTGCCTCCTTAGGAAGGGAGGGGAAGATTCTAGTATCCTTGCACCTGCCATTCTATCATGGTCCCAGCTTCTAATAGCTCCACACGAGGTTGCCTTGTCCCCATGGCTAACCCTTTCTCTTTTTCTCTCTTCCCTCTCCCTCCTTCATAAGTCTGCCACATAAGGAAGTGAGAGAGAGCATGACTTCCAAAACTGTAGGTAAATGCCACTGTGTCCTGATTGCATTTTATCACCATATTAGGGTGAAATAAACCTCATTTTATTAACTGTTTAGTGATTTATGCTTCATTTTGTCCCAAAATCAAACCTAAGTTAAGAGGACTGTCTTATCTTTTATAGTAGGAGACTTCAACATACATATTAATACTTCTTCAAAAGCCAATCTTCCAGCTTCCTAATTTCTCAATTTGACTTTAAAGATCTTAACCTGAATCCTTCTTATGTTTTTAAATCTTACAATTTACTCCCTGCCATGGTTCTCTACAATTTAGCTGAATGAGATAAACTAAGTGAAGACCTCTAGTAAGGATGTGGCTTTGACCTCTGCTCTAATTGTCAACAAGTTGAGCTATAGCTTAAAAGCTATAAAAGGTGTTTGCCTTGGATGAACATTTCCCCTAACCTCTTAATTAGCCTTTAAGTACTTAATGGGTAAAGAGTTTGTTATTTACTTGCATTCTTTTGTTTCTGGGATAATTTCCACCTTTAGGATGTAAACCTGGATTCCTCCAGACTGTGGGAGAAAAGGTCAGGGGAGATTGTTAGGACCTATATAATCAATCTTGTGTTTTGCAGTTTCTAGTTTGTACTTTGCACTCCTCTACTGACTCTTTGTCTGCTGCGAGTTACCCTTTCTTGACTCATAATAAATTTTTTTTTTTTGCTTTTATTTTCCCATGAGAGTCTCTGATTTTAGTATGGGTAAGAATCACTGTTCCATACATAGTGACAATGGCCTCCTTGTTATTTTTTGTAACTGGACATTTTTACTGGCTGTCCCACATGTCTGGAATTCTCTCCCTTCTTCCTTCTTCTTCCTAGTTTCCCTGGCTTCTTTTAGGTCACAGTTAGAATCTTACCTTTTTCTACAAAATCTTTCATGATTCCCCTTTCCTCCAAATTTGTCTCCATTTTATGCTATTTATATCTTGTTTGCCCATTGTCTCTGAGCTCCTTGAGGAGAGGAATTGTTTTTCAATCAATAAATATTTATTAAGAGCTAACCTCATGCCAGGCACTATTGTTAAATGCTGGGGATATAAAGAGAGGCCAAAGACAATTCTCAAGGAGTCCACAATGTAATGGGGGAGACATCATCTCAACCACTCTATATAAGTATGTTACACACAAAATAAATTGGAGATGATCAGCAGAGAGAAGGAAGTAGAATTAAGGAATATCAGAAAAGGCTTCTTGCAGAAGGTGGGATTTTAGCTGGGACTTCAAGGAAGCCAGGAAATACAGAGGATGGAGATGAGGAAGAAAAAAATCCTGGACATGGAAAATAGCCAGTGAAAATGTTTAGTTGAGAGAAGGAATGCCCTGTTTGAGAAATAACCTGGAGTCCAGGGCCACTGAATAAGATCATAGGTCAGGGGAGAGAAACATACAAAAATAGTGTAAAGGTAGGGAAGGAGAACAGGTTATTAAGGACTATGAACATTTTTGTTTTCCTGGAGCTTAGGACAGTGCCATGCACATAGTAGGTGCTTCATAAAATACTAGTTGACTTGGAAAATATAAAATGTGTGTTCGATAAGCTGATAGAATGAGAACAGATTGAAGGACCGGATTCAGAGAGTACTGACTAGTGTTAAATGACCATGTTACTACCACATTGCTCAACATTTAAATCACTAACTTGGATGAAGGCATGGATGATATAATTGACAAATTTGTGGATGATATGAATCTAGGAGGAACAAATGAGTTGGATAGCATAATGAAGTTTCAAAAAAGCTTTAGCAAATGAGAATATTAGTCTGAATTCAAAAACATGAAATTTATAAGAGATAAGTCTAAAACCCTACTCTTGGACTTGAAATATTGACTGTAGAGGTGTGGGGTAGGAGAGTGCAACAGCAAACCCTATAAAATGACTTTAGGGTTATTAAAAATGTAATCACAAAATCATTGAGTTAACAGTGGCATATGCCACTGATCTTTGCATTTTTAAGATTCCATGAATAGATAATCATAGTTTCCTGAATAAGGGGAGTTTCCAGGGTATTATGCTTAGTTGGAAGTAATAATTGTTTCATATATTCTATTTGTTTCTCCAGTGCTTAGGATAATTGCTGGCACAGAAAAGGTGCTTAATAATTAAAATTGCATGTTGATTGAGTGATTCTAAGTTCATATTTTAGGAAAGACAGTGATAAGTTGGCTTGAATGGAAAGGAGCCCGGAGGCAGAAGAGACTTGAAATCATGCTATATGAGGACTAGTTGATAACACTTGGGATGTTTAGCTTGAAAAAAGAGATTTGCTGGGAAGGAGAGGAGGAAGATAGAACTGTTAAGTGGGAGAGGAATTAGATTTGTTTTTGCTGAGACCCCCTGGGCAAAAGTAGGAACATTCAAGAAACTGACAGGCATTTATTCAATATTTACTATTTGCTATGTGTTGTTCTAGGCATTGAGAATAAAAAATGAAACATTTTGTTTTGTACTGAAGCTGCATATCAGGAGAGACAAAGTATAAATATATAAATATTAGAAAAACATACACACACATACATACACATATATGTAGGGTACTTTGTGTAGCTGGGGGAGAGATTGAGTGGTCATATCAACCACTGTAGAGACCAGGCAAAACCTCATGCAGGAGAATGGCACCTAAATCAAGCCTTGAAGGAAACTAGGGATTCTTTTTTTAATAATAGCTTTTTATTTTTCAAAATATATGCAAAAATAATTTTTAGTATTCATCCTTGTTCCAAAATTTTCTCCCTCACTTCTCCCTTCCCTAGATAGCAAGTAATCCAATATAGGTTAAACATGTACAGTTCTTCTAAATATATTTCCACATTTATCATGTTGCACAAAAAAATCACATCAAAAAGGAAAAAGATGAAAGAAAAAAAAACAAGGAAACAACAGTAAAAAAAGATGAAAATACTATGTTGTGATCCACATTTAGTCCACACAGTCCTTTCTCTGAATGCAGATGGCTTTTTCCATCATAAGTATATTGTAATTGGCCTGAATCACCTCAGTGTTGAGAAGAGCCAGGTTCATCACAGGTGATCATCACATAATCTTGTTGCTGTGTATAGTGCTCTCTTGGTTCTGCTCACCTCACTCAGCATCAGCTCATGTAAGTCTCTCCAGGCCTCTCTGAGATCATCCTGCTGATCATTTCTTATAGAACAATAATTTTCCATAGCATTCATATACCATAACTTATTCAGCCCTCTCCCAACTGATGCACATCCACTCAGTTTCCAGTTCCTAGCCACTACAAAAAGGGTTGCTATAAACATTTTTGCACATATGGGTCTTTTTCCCTTTCTTATGATCTCTTTGTGATACAGACCTCATAGAGACACTGCTGGGCCCTTTGCGCTATCCAAATTGCTCTTTACAATGGTTGTAGCAGTTCACAACTTCACTAGGGCTTCTTTTTAAAAAATGATTTTTATTCATTTCATTAAACAATTCTCGATTATATGTAAAAAAACTATTAACAATCACTTTTTTTACAATTTTAAATTCCATCTCTTCTCCTCTCATCCCTTTGAGAATATAAGCAGTTTGATTATACATGTAATGTCATGCAAAATATATTTCCATATTAGCCATGTTATAAAAGAAAACATAAACATAATACAACAGTGAAAATAAAATTTTAAAAGTAAGATTCAGTCTTCATTTTTAGTTCCTCAGTTCTCTCCCTTTGGAAGTGGTTAGCATTTTTCATCTTGGGTTCTTTGAAATTGAGTTGGATCATTGTCTTGGTCAGAGTAGCTAAATTTTTCACAATCGATCATCTTTATAATAGTCTTGTTTCTGTGTACGTTGTTCTGCTCTTGCATGAGTTTATGTGTCTTTCCAAGCTTTTCTGAAATTATTCTCCTTGTCATTTCTTACAGTGCACTAGTATTCCATTACAGTCATATATCACAACTTGTTGAGCCATTCCCCAGTTTCAAGGAGAAGTTCCTGACATTTGAATACTTTGATGGATCCATGACTTTATTAATGTTGACACTTTCCCTAGTGCCTAAGGAAACAGACCCCAGGAAACTATGACTCTTGTCTATGTCCTCCCACAAATATTCTACCAGTATCTACCAAACATTGTATGAGCTATTAGAATTATCCAAGAAAGATGTGGCCTGTTTTCTGAGACAGTGATTTTTCCATCTTTGGAGAATGATCAGTCATCAGGAATGTGAAGGAATTTATTCCTCGGTATGGGAAATTTTTATGATCCTATGACAGTTTGCTTAGCAATTAATAAATAATTTTTTGTGGGGGCTAACTTGCTTACTTTTGAAGCACTTTTTTAGCACCCATGCTAATTAAAAGCACAAAATACTAGATGGAATAAAGGAACTTGGAAACCATATAGTCCAATCTTGTTTTTTTTTTTTTTACATTAAGAAACTGAGACCCAGAGAAGCCTAATGACTTACTTAGGTCAAAAAGTTAGGAGGCAAAACTGCAACTCACATCCAAGTCTTCTGATCTAGAATGCTTTCTCTATTACAGTTATTTTTTAATTAAAAGAGAACCGTGAATCCTTTGTTTAGCAACATTTCCTCAGACATTATCTAGCACCCCAGTATGTATGAAGGTATGAAAACTCCACTTCCTTTAAAATATTTCTGTGTTAAAATTTTGTTTTTATTTTTAAAAGTAATTTGTAGTATAGCACATTCTTCTCTGTTTTTATTCCAGATAAGTGAAGTTTTTCTATATTGACAAATCACTCTTGTGGAAGGGGGAGAACTAAAGTTTATTTCTCATGTGCTGTATTTACATGGACATTTTCCTTCATCAGCTATTTTATGCCCAGTTTGGATAGTGTATCCATTTTGCTAAAGACACATCTCAGCCTCTGCTCTGCCAAAATCAACTCAGCAGGAAAGTTTATAAGCCAGGAATTCGCTGGCTTATTCTCAGTCCAAACCATCCCCACATTGTAGAATGGAGTAGTGCTGTCTTTGACAGGACTCAGTAGCGCAGAAGGGACCACTATTAAGCAAATTCCCATTTGGTACAGGAAGAAAGCAGGAGTCTATGATACAGACAAGTATATTATCAAAATTATGTAAATCAATCTATAAAGGGACCCACTGAAGTCCTTGACTAATTCCGAATGATTTTCTGTTTTGTAACTATAATACCACTAACTGTATCATAGTGTTGAGAGCCTATGTTCTCTGAGACTGAAATCTAGTCTCTGTGGTTAGGCAGCTCAGAGGTCATGAATAAAGAATATGACAGATGGAATAGACTGGTGCCCAAGCAAGATTTTGTTATTGACTAGACAGTTGTTTCTTCCCTAATTATTGTCACTTGGTTTGGTCTAGTTGAAGAGCATCTGAAATAATGCTGTCTGGATGGCCTTTTATGTGCAGCCACCTGTTTTGCATTTATTAAAATGATTACTTGATATATTCTTTGACATATTGGTCCCTTTCAGTATGAAGGCAGAAAGATTATTTTCATTCTAAATTTTGTCACATGGAAATGTTCTTCTGCTGATAATAATAGTTCATATTTAAGTTTACAAAGCACATTCTTCACAACAACCCTGGGAGGTAGGTGAGATACATGTTGTTTTTGGTAGAAAAAATATGAGAAAAGTTAAGAATATCTTTGAAAATCACCAGACTTCCTTGGAATTTTCTAGTATTGGTGTGGAAGACAAACATCTTTTTTTGGTGACATGTACCTGGCCTGTATGATGTTCCTTTCCAGCTACTATACAACAAATACACATTTTTTTGTTTGTTTTTGGTAGGGAAAGCACAGCACCAAATATTTAATAGGCTACTTTGGTTAGTGGAACAAATTCAATTCACTTCTACAAACATATTAAGTAATAGCCTAAACAGTCTCTATCCCCCAGGAAACTATATTCTACTGATAGAACATTGCATATTCACAAATAAGTAAATACAAAATGACTTAGGAGGGAGGAGGTCTTACCAGTTGGGGATAGAAAAGATGTCAGGACAAGAAGATGAGCTAGGGATCCTCACAGGGTAGAGGTAATGAAGGCATGCCTTCCTGGACTGGGGAATAACCTGTGCAAAGGCCCAGAGACAGGGATGGTAGGTCAAGTAAAGAGAACACTGAGTAGGTCAGTTTGGCTAGAATGTTGAATCTTTATCAGAAAGTGACAGGAAGCAAGTGTTGGGAAGTTCGGGGAATCATCAGCTTGTGGAGAACTTTAAATGTCAGACTAAGTAGTTTTTTATTTTATTTTATCCTGGAGATAGTAGGGAACCATTGATTATTTTGAGCAGGGAAATGGCATGATCACATTGTTACTTAAAAATATCTGTCTTCAGTCTCCACATAGAATGTGTGGAACATATCCAGGTCAAAAAGAGAGAATGAAAGTGGAGAGACCAGTAAGCTGGCCAATAATTCAGATCATGGTGAGGTTTTGGACTAGGGTAGAGGTTGCATGATAGAGAGAAGGGGATGAATGTGAGTAACTCTGTGGAGGTACAGTTAACAAGATTTGAAAATGGATAGAATGTGGGAGATGAGAGAGAAAAGTTAAAAATGGCTCTAAATTTGTGAACCTGAATGATTAAAAGTATGTAATGCCCTCAACAGAGGTTGTGGTGGAAGGTGGGGCCCTTTTCCACAATAATTTTTTCCTTCAATCTGAAATCCTGCAATCAATTAAAATGGATCATTTAATTCATTAAGAGTTGATGGTATCATTAATAGAGTATGAAAAGAAAAGAGTAAGTGGTCTAAAACAGAACTTTAGGAAACACCCACAGCAAAATCTGGACTAGAATTTATGGCTTATTTCCTTTGATCTTTTAATCATCATTCCTTGCTGAAGTATATCTGAAAAACTTAATATTTCCTTTCTTAGAACTTCAATGGAAATTTTACATTCTACAATAGGGGAAATTCTGATGTATGTATTTAAAATGAATGGACTTTTTAAGTCAGTGATTAAAGATACAAAAGTCAGTGATTATAGACACAAAAAAGTTTCTTGAAGGAGAAAAAAGGAAACTAATCTTTGATTAAAAAATATATTCCATCCAGATTCTAGCTCAGATCTTTACTAGATCATTAGCAAAAGTTACCATGTCCAGCATAATTCTAACATCATGACTTAGGATAGTAGAATTTAGAGTTCAAAGGGAAGTTAGTTATCACTTAGACTTATCCCCTTATTTTATAGCTAATAAAATAATGATGATAATGATAATAATTGATATTGATATAGTTCTTTTAAGGTTTTCAAAATGCTTTATCTACATGTTATCTCATTTGATTTTTACAATTGACATTTTGTTTTTACAAGTCCATGACACAATACTTCAGACATGATTATTCCAATTTTACAGATGTGGAAACTGAGGCTGAGAACTACCCCATATGTTATTATTCTCATTTTTTAAATAGATGAAGAAATCAAGATCTAGAGGGGTTAACTGATTAGCTTAAATTTACATTAGGTATTAAGTATCAGAACCAGAATTTGAAATCAGGTTTCTTCTGATGCCAAAACTAGTTCTCTTTTTACTCTACCATGTTCATTCTCTTCAAATAAAAAGTGTTTTGTCTGACACTCTTACCAACTATCAAAGAACTTTTATTAAAACATTCTTTTGGGTTTAAATCACTCATTTTAAGGATTATGACTCTTTGAATGTACATGAGGAATTTAGAGTAGCCTCTAAAGCTTGCTTTATTTATTTTGGCTTTTTTATAGTTTATTTCACAGATAGATACAAATAATAAATGATGTTTATAAATTAGCTCCTATAACCTCACAGTTACATTGAAATAGAAATAAATACTTATGTAGTATTTTAACTACAAACCATTAAAATTCATCTTTTAGAATTCTAGTGTTTGTTTAATAGCTAATGATAAAGCCTGGATATCAGGCTTTATCATTATCACAACCAATATCACTATTGTCATAAAAAGCCATTATTAAATGGCCATTTATTCACCTGGTCTGAAGAACAGTAACTAGAATGGATCCTTTGATGTAGTGGGAAGACTGATGAATTTTCAGTTAGAATAGCTGAATTCAAACCCTGACTCTGCCATTCACTATTTATGAGATTTTTGTCAAATTACCTGACTTTTTTGTGTCTCAGCTTATTCATCTGGAAAAAAGAACAAAAAGGATAGTTGGAGAATAAACACTAAGATGGCAGTCCCATAGAAAGAGAACACTTTAATGATCCAAGTTTCCTGTTTCTCACTATCTAATTTGCATAAGACCAAAATGAAGACTTTCAAGTTAATTTCAGGGAAACCCTGATTCCTATAACTATTTAATAACTATGGCATAAATACATATTATCTAGTAATGGTATAGATAACAGAAATGTAGATTCTTGTTTATCATCATAAAGCAGAAATGAGTCCTCTTACTGAAGAGATCCTACTTGCCACCATTAGAGCTAAAACCTGAGCTTAAGTTAGGTTGGCTAGGAGATCTCAAGAGTTTGTGCTGCCACCTAATGCTTGGAAGAGCTGAATGGAAGAAAAGGATTTTAGCTTTTCATTTCCATGTATTTCTACTAGTTCCTTGGAGAAGGACACTTCTCCAAGCATAGCCAAGAATTCAGATCTGATAAAGCTTTGTAGAGCCAAGGCTCTAAGGTTTCCCCTTTTTCCTGAGAGAGTTTATAGCATTATTGTGGTAGCCTAGAAAAGGTTCAACCTGAATGTCTCTGTCCAGCAGTGGAGCAGAGCAAAAGAGGGACTTCATGACAGGGAGCAAAAGCAACCTTGCATGAGTTGAACTATTGTGCATACTGTTCCTAAGAGGAAAAAAAGACATTAAAGCCCACAGTACAGAGTTATGAGTTGTTCAGTGTTTTTCCTGTGGATATATTTCTTTGCTATGGTTTTATATTGGTGGGAAAGTTTATCCCTCCTTTCAAGTAGAATGTCATTTGTGTTTTGCTTTTTGCATAGTAAATATCTTTAAGAGTTAATGAAATTCAGTTGGCTACTTTGATAAATGAGCTCATTTTGGAAGCTTAAGAACTGCATACAGTTGTGTAGTCATTTCAGTTGTATCTGACTCTGTGACCCCTTTTGGGGTTTTCTCAGTAAAGATTTTGAAGTGGTTTGTATTTTCTTTTCCAACTCATTTTAGTAGAAATATGTTACCCTCACTTCATATCTCTCAGATTGGCTAAGATGAAAGGAAAAATTTATGATGAATATTGGAGGGGATGTAGGAAAACTGGGACACTAATGCACTGTTTGTGAAGTTTTGGGTTGATCCAACCATTCTAGAGAGGAAAGCCCAATGGGCTATGTAATTGTGCATACCCTGTAATTAATCAGTGTTTTTAGAAAATCTGTATCCTAAAGAAATCATAAAAGAGAAAAAAGGACACATGTCCAAAAATGTTTATAGTAGCCCTTTTTTAGCGGCAAAGAAATGGAAACTGAATGGATGCCCATCAATTGGAGAGTGGCTGAACAAATTATGGTATATGAATGTTATGGAATATTATTGCTCTGTAAGAAACGACCAACAAGATGATTTCAGAGAGGCCTGGAAGGACTTGCATGGACTGATGCTGAGTGAAATGAGCAGAACTAAAAGAATATTGTACACAGTAATACAAGATTATGTGATCATCAATTGTGGTAGACTTGACTCTTCCACAATGTGGTGATTCAAGGCAATTTCAATAGACTTGTGATAGAAGTGTCATCCATATCTGGAGAGAGAACTATGGAAACTGAATGTGGATCAAAGCATAGTATATTTTCACTTTTTTTGTTGTTGTGATTATTATTTGTTTGCTTGGTTTTTTTCTCTTTCTCATGTTTCCCCCCCCCCTTTGATCTGATTTTCATTGGTACAGCATGACAGATATAGAAATGTTTAGAAGAATTGTACATGTTTAACTTACATTGTCTTGCTTGCTGTCTTGGGGAGAGGGAGAAAAATTTGGAACACAAGGATTTGCAAAGATGAATGCTAAATACTTTGCATGTATTTGGAAAAATAAAATACTGTTAAATTTTTAAAAAAGAAATATGTTACTCCCACTCAGTTATTATGAGAGAATGAGCTATAGCAGTGGTATGGGAGGCAGAGTGGGGTTGAATAGTTAGGTGGGGTGGAGACACAAAAAAGTCAGGTAATTTGACAAAAATCGCACAAATAGTGAATGGCAGAGTCAGGGTTTGAATTCAGCTATTCTAACTGAAAATTCATCAGTCTTCCCACTACATCAAAGGATCCATTCTAGTTACTGTTCTTCAGACCAGGTGAATAAATGGCTATTTAATATTGGCTTTTTATGACAATAGTGATATTGGTTGTGATAATGATAAAGCCTGGTATCCAGGCTTTATCATTAGCTATTAAACAAACACTAGAATTCTAAAAGATGAATTTTATTAGTGTGGTGAAATGATAGAGAAGTTCAAAAGAGTACAGCCAGATGGGAAATAGAGAAATGGCTGATCTGATGCCCTCCTTAAATAGAAGCTTTGGGAAGAGCTCTTCCCTAGGCTTTCCAATTAGAGAGATCTTAGGTATCAGGACACTGATGAGGTATGAGGACTGATCTCTGGGCCAGTGAATACAAGCTCACTCAAGGTTTATTGAGTTAGAAGGTCCAAGTAGGAATTCTGTTTCTGTCAAGTATCCTCAAGCTTCTCAACTACAAAATGGGTAGTCAAGAGTCTGTTTAAATAAATTTAACAACTGTCTCTCTGAGGGTACAGAGATATATTTTTAAGTTTTATCTTCATTGTTAAAAAGTTTCTCTTAGCACTCTTAAGTCTAGACAATCAGTAAAACAAAAAATCAAACCCTGAAGTGTAATGTTTTCTGATTTCTGCAGTGTGAACGCTCACAGTAAAAACTGAACAATCAGTTTTTGGTTCAAGCTGACTCTAGCATATCCCAGGAAATAACAATAAGTCAACTTATCTCAAAATTGTTTTGAAGCTAAATCGAACAGAATATATGAAAGTGTAAACTGCATACAGATTTAGTGCATTCATCAGACATCTAACTTTATTGAGAAAATGATATTGAGATATCTTAATTTGAATTATTTTTATAATAACAATAATAACAAGTGGCAAAAATAAAATTTTCCAAGGAAATCCCCAGAGACATGATAATCAAGTACAAAATACAGTTTAAAATTTGTTAATTTATCTCAAGGGAATACAAAGGATGAAACTAGAATAACTCTAACTTTAAAAACATTCACAGATCCTTATTATTTCATATCTAGTATCTAAAAAGATTTGCTGATCTTGAAGTCTGATAGGAGATGAATTAAGTACCCTAAAACATTTGGTGTAACTTGTTTTATCTATAATATTTTATCACCATTTTGTTTAACAAATGATCTCCAAAAAGAAGCGAGTATTATTTTGTTTCTGATTTTTTCTGGGATATGATAAACATTGGAAATGTCAAACTATCTATAAATAAATAAATAAACTTTTGTTGAGCATAATTCATTGCATATTCACAATTATATTTCACAAATTCATAATGCATTTTCATAACTATATTTTATGTTATTATGCTTTTCCAGGAATTGTGCCAGAATCTTTTTCTTGAATGCATAATAGAGCAAATCACCAATTAGCTCTTTCAAGACCATTTCTGAGCTTCAATTTGTTACTTAATTTCTTCTCTCATTGGATATGTACTTTTCTCTTTTCAGAGAATTTTTTTCTATTTCTGCCTTTTGCATTTTGACACTTTCTCTTATTTCTCTAGCTCTCTCTACTATACTGCTTACCATATTTTCATTTTAGTCTAGATTGTCAGGGTTCTTCCTTCCTAAAATGTAGTTTCCCAAATTGAACTCAGGTAATTTTCAAGCAGGACAATCTACAGTGAGATTCAAACCTTTTGTACTATGAACAATAGTGTTTTTTGCTAACTAAGCTTAAGATCACACTGTTTTCTAACTGTTGTCTCTTACTGACTTTATAGTCAAAAAATCTTTAGGACATTTTCACCATATTTCCCTTATCCTATTCTTTATGCAACTAGCTTTTTTGAACCTTAGTTAGGTTTTTTATTGTTTTAATATTTATGTATTTATATATATTTAGATTTTTATTTGTCCTTGTTAAATTCTATCTAATTAGATTCTACTCATTTTTTTCACTGATCTTTTTAGATCATGACATTGTCATCCAACATGTTAATTATAATGTTCTAATTAATTGTGTTACTATTAATTCTGGACAAGATAAAAATATTCTAGTACTTTAATACTTTGGTTTTATGAAAGAAGATGAAGTACATCTGTACTATAGCACAGATGTGTCAAATTTATACCAGCTAGGGTGCATGGGGCTATCTAAGTCCTGAGCCAGATTAGAATGTAATTGGGAATTGTTTTAACAAAACAAATTTTAAAAACTACAACATAGATTTGTAGTTTCTAAGTCAACATGCAGCCTTCAAGGATATGTTTCTATTTGAATTTGATACATCTAGTTTAGAATGCCAGTTTGCTATCTTAACAAACATTACTAAAGCCATACTGAACATGCCAGGAAATGTATTATTGAATAAAAGATGTTTATTGCTGTCTCACCATAATCATAATCTGACTTACAGCTAAAGAAAAAAAAAACTTTTCTTATGAAAATCCTGTGAAATAGGTAATGAAAACATGATTATCAAAATTTTCCAGGTGAGGCTTACAAATTTTAAGTAACTAACATAATATCACAAAAGTTAGAATATGGTAGAATTGACTCAAACCCAAGTGATTGATTTCCAGATATTGTGCTCATTCCATCATACGATATTGCTTCTAGAATTTGAAGAATTTGAGTTGTGTTCAAGGTCAAAGCTAAGTAATCAAAATCACTGAATTTGAATAAAATTATTGTGCCCTTTCACTTAAATGTCTTTTTTTCTGTTTATATTCAACACAATTTTATTAGGATTTAAAAGCTAAGAAAAATCTCCTCTCTTATTTTCAGTCATGTCTGACTCTTCATGACCCCATTTGGAATTTTTTTTGGCAAAGATGCTGGAGCAGTTTGCCATTTCCTTCTCCAGCCTATTTTACAGATGAGGAAACTGAAGCAAACAGAGTTAAATGACTTGTGCAGAGTCATATAGCTAATGAGCATCTGAGCTCAAGAAGATGAATCTTCCTGACTCAAGGCCTGGTACTCCAATCACTGTGCCACTTGGCTACCTCATCTAATTCTTGGTGGAAACTCATCAAAATTTCGAATGGTGTTATGGTAGAAAGAACCCTTGATCCAGCATCCAAAGAATTGATATTACCTGTGTAACCTTAGACCGTAATTTCTTTATTTGTCAAATGAAGGAGTGGGACTAGATGATACTTAAGATGATATCTATCTAAATCAATGAGTTCATTAAGGTGTACTATAATTCTTTTTGTCATGGGGGAGCCTTAAAAATCATCTGCAGTATAACTGAATCTGTGTTATAGATAATACTGGGGTCTTACTGTATATGATAGTAGAGACTACTTTGAAATTCACTTAAGAGTAGATCTGCTTTAATTTCTCTTGCTAATATTGTCAACAGTGCCCATTGTTTATTTTCTTTGGTATTTCAATATAGACTTTTCTTCAAATAATAAGATATCTTAAATTCCTTATTTTTGATTGCTAGAACAGATTTCTCAGTTAATCCCCTTTGTTGGGCTTGTTACCAGATTTTTCTCCCTAAAAGATAGATTGCCTCATATGGTAAAGCTTTTATAGAAGGATGGCCTGAATTTGAATGTGTAATTCCAAGTTATTTACTCATTGCTGGTTCTTAGATACTTTCTTAATTCACTAGAAGAACAAATTAGCAAATATTATCCTATTTTCTTTTGATCATACCTATCTAGGTATAATTTCTTTGATTATTCCTATTAATCCCAATATACTTATTTTTTTAAACAACTCCTATTTTAAATTCCATGAAACTGAATGCTCTAAAGGTTGACAGAATCGTGTTAGCCCATGAAGCTTCATCTTCCTTAAAGTATAGCAACTCACCAAATTCTTGTCATCTCCAACATTCATGTTCACAATTCTAATCTGTCTTTGGGAAGGAACTGGGGTGGGGTATATGTGTATAAAAATGCCTTAGTATATTTTAGTTTATCATAGTCAACAAAGCTTTCCTGTACAATGGGTTGAACTAGTCATTACTTTGCTTTCACAAAAAATTAAAGTCAGAAATCCCTTTAAAAGTATGTTTGTGTGGGAATTATGTTTCTACTGCAATATTTTCAGCAGTCAGGGAAATAGTATATGCTTTTCTTACTAGATATACTCTTGCTTTTCCATCAGATGGAATATTGTGGGATGCCACTTCCTAGTTTAAATAATCTTTCTGTCATTTGAATATTTCCCCTAGGTGCCAGAGCTTTTTTTTAAACAATACTCTGCTATGAAGGCTTTATGCTGCTTAATATTAAAACAGCCCTTGTAGAAGCAGATGATAGAAGAATGACTCTAGTGAACATATCCTGCCCTAGTCATTTTTTTCCTCATCATTTGCTGATTTTTTTCCAGCTCATTATACAAAGAGGACAGGAGTGATAGGACTAAGTTTTTCAGGCAACAGGAATAAGGATTGTCAAAGTACAGAGATTTATACTCCTATGACTTCTTTCTAAGATGTACCAGACATATTTGGTCTTGAATCTGTGGGAGGTCTATGGGAGCAGAGCCAAAGAAGGTCCAAAGCCCCAAACCTCATAAAGCAGATTTTGCTCAGATGACAGTGCTAATGATTTTAAAAGAATATTTCAGGGGCAATATTTAGTAAGAATTTTATTTTGGACATATTTCAACTAGCATCATTCAAAGTTGAGCTAAATGGCAAAGTATTTTTGGTAAAAGCAAGATTTTTAGAAAGAAAAAAATAATCATGTCCTATACGATTCATTCTGTGAAATAAGGATACTATTTAGTCAGGTCTATTTCTGCACGATATCCTTTCCTGGATGGAATTTTCAATAATATAAAAAACCACAACAACTTAGAAGCTGAAGCCTTTTCCCTTTTTTGTCTTCTATGTTTTCTTTCAGTGATATCATTAGTTCCTATTAGTCTAATTCTTATTCCTGTGCAGGATTCCCAAATCTATACATTCATGTCTCTCCCGAACTAAAATTCCAAATGGATACCTTTATTTGTCTATCATAAGTTATCTCACATATCCACTACATGACTCATTATTCTAACTCCATCACTCCTTTTCCTAATTTTCCTGTTTCTGTTAGGATACATGATCACTGTGTCTGTAAGTACTATAGTTAATGTCTTAGAGGTACAACTACATCATCCAACAATGGCTACTTTGAAAATAGAATATTTTGTAGTAGAAAGGGCTATAGCTTGTTCTAATCCTAGTTTTGCTATTGAAAGGTTTTGTGATCCTGGACAAATTCCTTGACCTTGTTTTCTTATTTATAAAATGAATAAATTGGACAGGATAATCTTCCACTTTCTTTCATTTTTAACATTCTATAATTCCTCTGAACTTCAAATTTTAAGCAAAAGTTTTAATGGGAAAAAAGAAAACTGAAATTGGGCAACTGTCTATCTCCACAATTCTTGTTTAATGAAGATACCTATGTTTTTCTTTTCTCCCCATGTCCATTTGAAAAGATATTTTGTTAGATAATTAACAAGTATTTAGTGAAACCCCATTACACTCCCAGCCATCCCTGTACTGTTTGCTGGGAAGGATACAAGGAAACATAAGATATAGTCCCTGCTGTCTTGAAGACTACAGCCATCTTGGGAAGACAAAACTAATGAATCCAAGATAATGAAAGAGCAATTGCTTTAGATAGCTACGTGGGGCACCAGATAGAGTACAAGTTACTTAACGCTGTTTGCCTCAGTTCCTCATCTATAAAATGAGGACACCCTAGAGAAGGAGATGGAAAACCATTTCAGTGCCAAGAAAACTCCATGGACAAAGTCTTTTGGGACACATAGAGTTGGACTTGGCTGAATGAGATGACAAAAGGAGAAGAATCAAAGGTGATTTGAAAACAGCCTCAGAAATGGAAAAGAAGGAGGTACTGCTGACAGATGTGTAGTCATTATGAAAGTGACAATTCCTGGGTTGAGATATGATAAACAAAAAAGATTGTTTGAAATCATGTGACAATGTGCAAGGTAAGGGAATCGACTCAAAAGTTATTGGTAGTCAAACAAATTCACAAGAGTATGAAATTGGTGAAGCGTGTTAAGGGCAGAACAAAATAAATGAGAGGTTGTCTTGGAGGCAATAAATATATTAAAAAAGGACTAGGATGGGATGCTTCAGGGTGGCTGGAAAGAAGATAATGGGTGATGAGTTTTTCAACTCTGATTTGGCTTCTGCTTTCTCTTCCAAGAAGGGTGATAATTTTTATAGATAAAGAAAGAACAAAAATGGTTAGCAGAGAGTGAAAATAAATAAGGATAAAGTAAGAGAGAATCTAGTTTCCCTCACTTAATGCTTGGTAATAGAAGATTAATGAACTCCACTCTGGGAGACTAAAAGAATAGATCTGTGTTTTCACTGAGTCATTGTAGGGGATCATTGAAAGATTTGGCGTATTGAAAGTCACAACATAATTGGAGGTCATATGTCCTGATTTTCAAAAGGGTATATAACTACAAACTATAAACTGGTGAGCTTGACTTGCATTTCTGGTAACATTTTAAAACATTATAAAATGATTGCTTATTAACATTTTTGTTACCTGTAAAACAGAAATAATAACACTACGGTTAATGACAGTGTTAATAATAATAGCAACTTCTATTATGGTTATTAGGATGAAATCAGAAAATATTTATGAAAGCATTTAGCACAATGTCTAGCATATAGTAGGTGCTATGCAAATATGTTAGTTATTGCTATCAGCACCAGCAGCTTCATTTTAAAAGGGAAGCAGTGGTCTTTGAACATCATTATAGCTTCATTAAGAATATATCATATTAGATTAAGCTCACTGAATTTTTTGACAAGAGCTTATGACATTCGTTGATCAAGTGATTGTCATAGAGTATTTTTTATATATTTTTTAAAAAAACTCCTAGCAAAGATTCTTATACTTTTCTTCTAGACAATGTGGAGAGACATAGGCTAGATGATAGGACAGTTGAGAGGACTCAGATTTGAATGAATGATTAGCCCCAAAGTCATCAACAAATTCATGTCTGTTTTGGGGAGAATTGTCTAGGGGAATGCTCCAGGGATTTGCCCTTGACCCGACCACGAATTCTTATTTTTGTCAATGATTTAGAAAAAGCCATAAAAGGAGATGCTTCACAAATTTGAAGATAACTGTACTGTGGGGTACTGCTGAAATATTAGATGTAATAGTCCTAAATTCAAAAAGGTCTACATAGGCTAGAGCTAAAAAAAGCAATTTAATTGAGATAAACATAAATCCTTATTCTTGGGTTTAAAAAATCATTTTCAAAAATGGGGAAAACATGTTTCACTTTTACTTTCTTATGAAAAAGATCTAGGAGTTATACTGAACATTATTAAGTTCAATCTAAATAACCAATGTGACATAATATCCCCCCAAAAGTAAATGTAGTCAAAGAATGCATTGAAGCATTGTGTTTAGAACAAAGGAATTATGAAATCTGTGGTTCTCTGCCCTGTGCAGAGTATTGCTTGGAGCATTATATTTTAAGAAGAAGATGGACAAACTAGAGCTCCCAGAAGATAATGATGTAAATAGGATACTGAGAATATTGGAAACCTTGCCTTCTATTTGAATGAATTAGGGATTTTATATACCTCAAAAAGCAATAATTGGGGGTGATAGTTGTGGACAGTTGTTTTTTAAAGTATCAAAGTGCTGGCATGTTGAAGGAATAGATTTACTTTGCTTGACCTCAAAAGGTAGAACCAGGAATGATGGTAGGATATTGCAAAGATATATTTTCTAGACTTTATGTAAAAAAATTCTTATTATGTTGTTTAAAAAGTAGAATGATCAGATGTATTTGATTATTTTTCTTTGATACAAGGGAGGATTTAATCCTGAGGGAGGGCATTGTAAAATCAAAAATCATTATTATTTGAAAAAATAAAAGTTAAATGGGTTCCATAGGAGATGATGATTTTTCTGTCACTAGAGATATTCATGAGGCTTTTGGACAACCAGTTGTTATCAGTATAGGGGACTCTTTGATCCTGTATAGATCAAATTAGGTAAACTCTAAGGTCCTTTCCATATTTTAAATTCTGTGATTCTATATTAATTAAGTTCTAGCTATGAGTAATGACCATTTTGTTGCAAAAGGGGATAAGGAAGAGCCATGTGTGGAAAATATTTTTACCATTTGGGAGTGCACAAAATTATGTATTTAAATTTATGTCCTTATAACCAATTATGCTGACTGGTAGTAGATAAAACTTTCAGATGCTATCTATGACATGTGAACCCTGCTCTTCTGGATAAAGGATGTTTTTAGCCCAATGGAGCCACTTGGCTTATATGTGCCTGCTCTGTTTGATTAAATTTTTTCTTAAAACAACCTTTTTCCTCCTCAAAAGAAATAAAGCTTTAATATTTTAAGAATATTCTCTGCCAGAAAAGAAATTATTTATAAATTGAGATCTTGAAGTTGTCTTGAAATCTTTTACTTATTTCCCCAGCAACAGCTTCAGTAATGTTAGGAATGGGAGGAATTTAGAAGGGTTCTTATCCATGGCACAAATGACTTCACCTGAATGAAGAACAGCTGCATTGTCCTCTCTCTCTGGATGTGTGTTAAAACTTTTCTCTCCCTCTCTCTCCCTTTCTCTCCCTCTCTTTCCCTTGCTCTCCCCCTCTCCCCCTTTCTTTCCTCCTTTCTCCCCCTTCCCCTCCTCTCTCTCTCCTTCCTTCCCTCCCTCCCTTTTTCCTTTCCTCCCTCCCTTTTTCCTTTCCTCCCTCCCTTTTTCCTTTCCTCCCTCCCTTCCTTCCTTTCCTCTCTCCCTTCCTTCCTTTCCTCCCTCCCTTCCTTCCTTTCCTCCCTCCCTTCCTTCCTTTCCTCCCTCCCTCCCTCCCTCCCTTCTCTTTCTTCTATCTCCTTCCTTCCTTCCTTCCTTCCTTCCTTCCTTCCTTCCTTCCTTTCTTCCTCCTTTCTTGCTTTTTGACTGGGTCTTTCTATCCAATAGAAAATAAAGTTGTCTCTTGTGATCCAGTCCTCACTACTGGTTAACACAGACATTTTGGTTTGCTCCATTTGCCAAATCAATAGGGACTTATGATGGGCCTTAGTTCTCTGAAATTCAGAACACTTGAGTTTGTATATATCCACCTCTGCCTTCTTAGTAATAAGGATTATAGGCATTTGCCACCATGTCTACTTTGCTCTAAGTTTCTAGGTACTATGGTTTCAGTTTGTGGTATCATAGATATATAAAGGAACCTTGGAGTCCAATGAATCTAATTTTACATATGAGGATGTAGTCTTGGAGAGGTTGATTTTCTTATAGCCATTCAGCCAATAAGTATCTGAGACAATATTGAACACAGATCTTTTTTATTCCAAGCCAAATGTTCCATCCACTGTGCCACCTAACTGCTTAATTCAACCAACATTTATTAAGCATCTTCTATGTATAATACACTATTATAATTGGGAAGAGAGAAAGGTGAATATATAAAAAGGCTGACTAAGACTTAATCACTACTGTCAGCTTTCTAGCAGATATCATAAGACATACACCAGTAAAATGGCAGGACCTTGAAGATGGGTAGGATTCTGACAGATGGATGATAGCATGTGGAAAGCATAGTGATCAATGACAACAAATATATGGCAGTGGGAAAGAATGGGATATGTTCAGTAAAGACTGAATAAACAAGACTGGCAGTATGATAGACTATATGAAAGAAGGGAGGATATACTAAATCTATTGAATGTAGACGAGGAAGAGCTCTGAATACCAAGCCATGAAATTTTGACTTTATTTGCTAGGCAGTGGAGTACTACATACTTTTTTTGATTTGGGAATTTAGGTGATCAAAGCTATGCATTAGGAAGATTACTTTGTCAGGTGTATGTAAGACTAATTGGAAGAAGATTTGATTTCATATGAAGAAAAACATTAGATGTCATACATGGACAAAGTTTTATAATTTACTAATCCTTCTCAGACCAGATTAAAATAAAATCTATTTTCTGTTTGGCTTGAAAGGCCTGTAGAATACCTTTAATTACAGTTAGCAGAAGTAACACTGAACCTATTTCTCTTTTTTTGAGCTGTACCTTGGATACAAAAAGAAATGGTCTTACAAATTGTTCTTTATTATTATTATTTTTTATTTAGATAAATTTCATGCAATTTGTTTGGGGCAAGTTTTTGCCCTGGACCTGCTTTCTCTTTAAATTAAAAAAAATCAGTATTCAAGGCATTCATGTTCTCTTCCTCTCACTCCAGCCATTTTCTATTGGAAAAAGAAAAAAAAAACTAAACCCTTCTAATATATATAAATTCAAGCAAAAGAAATTTCCACATTGGTCATGTAAAAAAATCTGTTTCTTATTCTTCAAACCTTTCTCTGAAGAGGTAGGTATCATGCTTTATTATAAGACCTTTAGAATTGTGATGAATCACTGCAATAAACAGAGTTCTTTAGTCTCTCAAAGTTGTTTGCAGAGCCTGTTTTCTCCTCATTACTAGCACATTTCTTAACTTAAATAGCTGTATGATTGAACAAAATATGGAACAATTTATGAATCATTTAAAAATGTACAGAGTACTACATTGAATGTTGGAGTGTGAGAAGTTGTATTTCAAAAGTTTAGTTTTGGAAATGGCCTCTTCCTTCATGGAATTAATGATCCAGTAGGGGAATGTGACACCAAGACAGATAGATATAATATCCTTGTTTCTCTCTTTTTATTTTGTGATTTTGTTTTGTTTTCCTTTGGTCTGATTGCATACTCCTACTTTTTTTGACCCAGCTGATATTAGGAAAATTTTGTTTCATTCACTTATTTTTATTTTGTGTAAATTTGTATTTTAGTGTGTTTTTTTGTAAGTAACAAATTATGGGATTTTTATCTAATCTGTCATTTTTTTCATTTTATTGCAAAGTTTAACCCATCTACACTTAAAGTTATGAAAGTTAGGTATATCATTTTCTTTTATTTGTCTCTACTATTGAAAATTTTTTCTGAAGTAAAATTTTACCGCCACTTCCTCTGTAAAGACAATACATTGTTTCTTCAGTTACTTTAGTTTAATCCTTTTCCAGTAACTCTATTTCACTGAATCTTTTCTCCTTATCCTCAAATCTGCATCCTCTTGTTTGTTACCTCTTTCCTAGCTTAGACTTTTTGCCTTTCTTTTTCATTTAGTTATCTAATTATTTCCTCTTTTTTTCCCTCGGTAAGTAGTCAAGTAAAATCTTCCTTCCTTTCCTTCTCTTTGACTTTTTCTTTTAGATTTTTATTTCCTTTTCTGCACCTTTTCCTAAAAATATTTTGTCATTATTTTTCTTCCCTTTCTTTCATAGACTTTTATTCTTTGATTCATGGACTCTATACTTACTTATTCCCTTTTTTGTCACGATAATCCTCATGGAATTAAAGATTCTAAAATACTTGTTTTTAATTCCCTCTTCTAAAGATTTTTCTTATTCTTACTTTGTTGATCTTGCCTCTGATTCTCCTAACTCTTAGAAATATCAGTTCTAGAAGCATTGCCCTATGATAGGAATTTTCTCATTTCCTTGATCATGTAATCATTTTTTTTTTGCCTCTGCATGTTAATGTTTTCCTCCATTTGCCATGACATCTGTTCCCTGAGTCCATTAATACTTAGGCTAAGGTTTGTAAGGTATGTTACTCAAAATTTAATCTTGAGTTCTTTTACTCTTTAGAACATGTTATTCTATTTCCTTCTTTGGTTTCTTTTTAGTGCAGAGAAGTCTTGTATTATTTTGTATTGTATTGTATTGTATTATTTTGTCATTAGAATTTTAAAATTTAACCTCTATATATCTTGGGATTTGAATCATAGTTTTTTTTCCTTCCTTCCTTCCTTCCTTCCTTCCTTCCTTCCTTCCTTCCTTCCTCCCTTCCTTCCTTCCTTCCTTCCTTCCTTCCTACCTTCCTTCCTTCCTTCTTTCCCTCTCACCATTTCATAAAGCTTCATTGGTATAAAGTCACTAATTAGTGATAGTCATTCTCATCATCCTTATTCATTTAAAGAAAGCAACAGCATGAAACTGAATATTTTCTCAGACCTTTCAATTTCTTTTCTTAAAGTGTTTCCAGAACAGTCAGGCTTTTAGATAACATTGTCGGTAAAATGTCTTAAATTATTTTTCAGACTTTTGCATTTGCATTTGCAAATAAGAGGTGAGGAAGTCTGAAAGAAAGAAGGCAATGCCACCACGTAAAAGTCTTAAACTCCTAGCACCTAAGACACATTGATTACTATAGTTGTTTAGAAAGTTATATGTCTATTTAAACAATACTATGTGATTTTAAATTCTTGTTATTTGTTGATTTGCTAGAGAAAACTCCTTTTTATTAGCTACTATGGGCACACCTTGTCAAAAGGTCTTAATTGATTTTGCAAAAATAAGACTTTAGATGAAATAGTGTTTCATACTAAGTTTCATAGCTATAGTGTTAGAAATAGGAAATGTTTTTCTGAGTAGCCAAAATTTGAACTCCAAAGCAGGCTCTTTGAGGATCTGAGACTGTAAGGAATAATAATAACTCAATTTTATAAAGCAGTTTACAATTCATATACTTTTCTCCTCTTGACAACTTTATTACTTTTATTAATAATTTTTTATTTTTTCAAATACATCTCATGATAATTTTATAAGGTAGTCAAAATTTCTGGATTTTCAGATTAGGAAGCTCAGGAAATAAAAATCAAATCACTCGTCTGAGGTCACTCAGCTCTAAGTGGTAGAGATAGGTCTTAAATTTGTTTTCTGCATCTAGATCTGGTACTGTAGTAAAAGCATCAGTCTGGGACAAGTCACTTGGGCAGACTTACAGTTCCTAGGCTTAGAGCTCTGACACTCAAATCATGAGGGAGCCTTAGATTTGTGCTTGGTATATAACCAGTGTATATATGAACAATGGCAGAGTAGTCATCCAGTCTATTAGCTATCCTTCCCAGTTTTGTGGGGACGGCTAGGAGTACATTGGATAGAGGACTCATTTTTTTTTGCGTTCAAATCTCCTCAGACACTTACTAGCAGTGTGAACCTGAATATATCACTTAACCCAGTTTGCTTCAGTTTCTCATCTATAAAATGAACTGGAGAAGGAAATGGCAAACCACTCCAATGTCATTGCCAAGAAAACCCAAAATGGGGTTATAAAGAGTTGAATGTGATTAAAACAACTGAACAGTAAACCATTCAGCCTTGTATTATTTGCATACTTGTAATCATTCCTTAATATTTTCCCTTGCTGGATCATCATACATGTCCCAGCCTCTAACTGTGTCTGTACTGAAGGCTTGGTCTTGGGCCCTCTTTTCTTTACTTTTACCATTTTCCTCAATGGTTTCATTAGTTTCCATGGGTTATTTCTATATAGATTATTCCTAGATTATTTAGCTTTAGCTTTTCTCCTAATCTGCCTAATCTCCCTACTGGATATGATGTAGGCATTTCAAATTCAACATTTCCTAAACTGTATCCATTTCATCCCTTCCACACACATTCCCATTTACCTCTCTTCCAAACTTTCTTATTTCTGTTGATCCTTCTAGTTTCATTCTCATCCCTCCCTCCCCCCCTCTTTTGCATCCCTTTTTCTCCATTCACACAGCCATCATAAAGATTCAGGCCCTTACTGACTCTTACTTAGATTATTGCAGGAGGCTCTTAATTTGTTTCCCTGTCTCAAATCCCTCCCTTTTCCAATCCATTCTCTTCACAGCTGCCAAAGTGATATTCTTAAAGCACAAGTCTGGCCATGTCATTTCCCAACTCAGAAAGCTCCCTGTTGTCTGAAGGATAAACTACAAACTTCTCTTTCACTTAAGGCCATTTTACAGTCTGGCTCCAGCTGACCTTTCCAGACTGGTTATACATTACTCCCCTTCATGCCCTCTACATTCCAATCAAACTGGCCCACTTGCTACTGCTTGTACACAACATTCCAGCTTCAGTCTCTGTGACTTTGAACAAGTTGTTCCCCATTCCTGGAATGTGCTCCCTCCACCCTACCACCTTACAGAAGCCCAACTTTGTCCAACGCTCAGTCTGAGTACCATTTCCTTCAGGAGACCTTTCATGATACCTGTAGCTGTGAGTGCACCATCCTTATTCTTATCATTTTGGCTGCTGTGGACAGACGCATTAATTACCTTGGTCTATACTTTGTATTTGCATGTAACCAGAAGGTATGGCAGCATTTGGAGATTTAGGATGAAAAGCAGAAGAGAAAGGATTGGCACTTGTGTTTCTGACTTTCCCTTCCCACCTTAGGAATAGGGACAGGAAGACTCATTCCAAACCAAATTTTCTTTTTCCTACTGGGTAGCCTAGGAGGCTGATTCTTCCTTGGTCCACACCTCTACTTCATTCCTTGCTTTTGAGACCAGAACTTCCCTTTTAATGGTTGCACTTAAGCAATATGAATCCAATTGATCAATGACTTCATTATCCTAAGGATACACAGTATCAATTTACATAATTTAGTTTATAAGGCATTAATAAAATCAATTTAGATCTAAGTTCACCCCCAACTAGGAAAGAACACCTTATCATTCTGGACAGAGATTTGAACTATTAACTCTTAATTCACTGGCATTCTCCACTGTACTCCCCCTACATGCATTTAATTAATGGATGTTAGCGAAAGATCATTTATGGCTAGCCATAGTTGATAAGAGGCAAAATTAGGAATTAGGTATAATATATATTATATGAGAAAATTAGTAAATATCACTCTCACACCCACATCCATGCATACATGCATGATAAAAAAGAGGTGATTTGTGATAAAGGGATGCAGGAAGGTGAAGCAGAGAGCTGACCTCAGAACCTGGAAGACCTGGATTCAAATTCCAACTTTGATGTATACTAGTTTAACAGGCAAAGCACTTAATCTTTCAGTGCTCTAGGAAGCTCTCTAAGATTATAAATTTCCAAGGAAGTGCCATTCTGCACTGCACTATTAGTTTCCTCACCTGAGTGTTCCCCATAATATTGAAATCACAAATCTATCCCTTAGTATCATTAGTGAGGAAAGCTCTAACACCTAATATAGGGAAGTCAGGAGAGGGGCAAGAAAGGTAAGTATAGATAGCTATGGTTAGCTTTAAATGGTCAAGGTTTTGGTTCTTATAAAAGTTCTGTAATCTTGGACAATTTAGTGAAACTTCCTGGGACTTGACTCCTCATGTAGAAAAGGAAGATCATATTTACTCTACTTATTTCATAGAATTGCTATGAGAAAATCATTTTACAAACTTTGTCTGAATGTTACCATATTGTAATCATAATAATTGTTAATTCAAATGGCAATAGGGAGTCATTGTCAGTTTTTGAGCAGAGGAATGGTGAAGTAAAAGGATATTTTAGGAAGATTAATCTTTTAGTTTTATAAAGAATGGGTTGGAGGGATGAGACATTAGTAGATAGAGATTATTTAGGAGACTATGATGATTCTCCAGGTCTAGCATGATAGTAATGATAATAAAGAACAGACTAATCCAGGAAGCATTGTGGAAGAAGATTTGACATGTTTTAATAAATAATTGTTTATAAGAGATGAAGAAAAGAGAGTCAAGGGCTTCAGTCATAAAAACAGAATGGTGGTACAACTGACAAAAAATATAGTAAAATAAACAGGACTCCTGATTATAAGAGATTGTGCAGGTGTCTGAGCTGCCAAACAGATTACTAATTAAATATTTATTCAGTAGAGAAAGTAGGTCATGTTTAGGGCTTTCTCATGCACATTCAAACGGGCCAAAACTAGACTTTAAAAAAATTAAGAAAAATAAGATGGAATGTTCCAAAATACAAGTATTACATGTTTACCTTGTGTTCTAAAAGCAAAGAGATATTAAAATGCAGTTAATTTCATTTATACTGTACCCTGATAACTATTATAAACTTAGTTCCAGACTTTTATGTCACTTATTATTTTTGTAGAGTGTGAAATGTCAACAATAATTAAGCCCACAGATTATGCAAAAATGCAGCAACAGACTAGCCTTCTGGTAGTGAGACCTGCGCTGACCTTCCCAGCATGTCCCAGTGTCCTGGTACTGAGCAGGACCTTTGTATTATTATTGTCTACAGAAATTCTTTTTGCGGATGCATCATGTTAGTGTTCTACAGCCCTGGGACACATTAATCTGCTGTTTTTCCAAAAACCCTTAAGCAGTGTTCTATTTTCAGTCAAATATATAGGAATTTATTTTTATCATTTTTGAAAATAAAAGATTTTAAGGAAACCTATTAAAAAAAACCCTAAAGATACAGTAGAAAAGTATGTGTAGAGTCTGAAGAAGTCTTGGTTTACATTCTTTCTCTTAAATTTTCTAACTGTATGACAGGTCAAATCACTTCAACGCTATAACTCCCAGTTCCCTCATCTGTAAATGGGAATAATAATACTTGTGGTACCTACTTCATGATCAAAAGAATTAAATGAGATAGTCAATTAAAGCACTGCAATTGATATTATTGTGCAAAAACATAGCATCAGGTTTCAGAATACAAAGAGGAATGTCACAGGCTTGACCTCAAATAATTTCTAGACTAAAATCAAAGTACTGAGAAGCTAAAGATCATCTTTCCTTCCCCCTTCCTCATTTAAAGTTGATGAAACTGAGTCCTAGAGAGATTAACAACTTTTATATGATTACACTACTACTCAAAAACCTGTGTGATATGCTCCGTTATTGGTATTTGGAGCAATAATTGTATTATTTTAATGAATAATATGGTAGTTCACATTCATACAAAGTTTTAAGGTTGATAATCTTTTTCTCACAATAACCTCACAAAAAGGGTAGCTAAGTATTATTTTCTTTATTTTGGATATGAAAAAACTAAGGTTCAGAACTTTGAACTTAGACTTGTCCAAAGTTATACAACTAATAATACCAGACTTGCTAATTCACACAGCTCATGAGTGGCAGAATCAATAGTCAGGTGCCCTGGCTCCCTCATTTCCTGAACCATAAGTATATTACATCTAGGTATTAAAGGTAGTCAGTTAGCAAGCATTTATTAAGCACCTACTGTGTACCAGGCACTGTACTAAGTTCTGGGGATTCAAAGAAAGGCAAAAAACAAACAAAAAATCCCCACCCAATATCTAGTCTCAAGAAGCTCATAGACTAATGGACAAGATAATCTCCCAGGGAAAGCAGAGAAGGAGATTGGGAACAGCTTCCTTGAGAAGATGAGATTTTAGTTGTGACTTAAAGGAAGTCAGGGAGGTCAGGAGGTAGAGATAAGGAGAGAGAATTGAAGGTAAAGGGGACAATTATATTGTTGGTGGAAGCAATTGGGAGCCACTGGAGTCTGAGTAGAGAAGAGTGATATTATTGAACTTTTGTGTTAGTGGGACTGAACGGAGAGGGTGGATTAGAATAGGGAGAGACTCAAGGCAGGCAAACCCATTGGCAAGCTATTGCAATAATTCAGGCATGAGGTAATTGGGCATAGACCAGAGGGCTGTGTCAGCGGAAGGAAGGGGGTATATTCCAGAGATGTTGTCCAACTTTAGTAATAGCTTAGATATGGGGAGAGAAAGGGGTAGCGCAGAGTGATGAGAGATAGGGAGGAATGCAGGTTGACTCCTAGGTTGTGAACCTTAGGCACTGGCAGGAAAATGTTGTCTTCCACAGGAATAGGAAAATTAGGAGGTGGATAGGGTTTGGACATAATGACTTCCATTTTTTGATATAGTGAGTTTAAGATGTCTCCTAGACATCTAATTTGAGATGTTGGAAAGGCAGTTTGATGTGTGAGATTGGAATCAGCATAGGGATTTGGGCAGATAAGGTACATTTGAGAACCATCACCAGAGAGATGGCGGTTAAATCCATGGGAGATGATGCATTCACCTGATGAAGTATTATTGATGGAGAAGAGAAGAGAGCCTAGGATAGAATCCAGAGGTATGTGTAGTTAGAGGATGTGAATTGGACAAGGAGACAGCAAAGGAGACAGGAGTGGTCAGATTGTCCCTCTATACCTTTAGAACTCAGTTCAAAATACATGTCCTCCAGAAAGTCTCACTCCATGGACCCAGGATCACCTACTACCTATACCATCCCCTTGTAAATAATTTCCATTGTATAATTTTATGAAAATTTATTATTCTTATTTGTGTAGAGTGTGACCCAAGTTTATTGCCTAATGGAAGAATAAGTGTGTCTTCAAATACTTATTTTTGAACCAAGGAAAAGAAATGTTACCAATTTTATAAAGTTGAAGTAGTGAGCTACCCATGCAGGTACAATAGTGAGAGTATATAGTGATGTACCACAAACCTACAGCAAAAGAGGACCTCAGAGGCCATCTAGTCCAACCCCTTAACCTTTATAGATGAATCAATTAAGACCCACACAGGTTAAGTGAGTTGTCCAAGTAAGCATCACATAGTAAGCATCAAGAGTCAAGATTTCATTCTAGATCTTCTGATTCCAGAACTTAGGCTCTTTAACTATACCAAACTGCTTCTTATAATGCATATGCTATATAATAATAAAGTCTATAAAGATAAAAATTCATAGTGGACTTTTCTTTGCATATATTCTGGTCCATTTAGATATTAGTATAATAAATTTGTCCTTCCTTTCATTCATGCCTAGTTTAAATTATGGAAACCCTTTGGTAATAGGTAGGATAGTGCCATCATTGCTAAGAGCACATGATCCATCATCTTTCTATTTGTAGAAAGTAGAAAGACTACTGAATTTGGAGATTATGGTTTTGAATTGTGGATCTTCTACTTACTGTTTGGATGACCTTTAGGAAAGCCATCTAAAACTTATGGACCTTAGTTTCCAAATACATAAAATTAGAGGGCTAAATTGGAGATGTTGGAAAAGAGAAGACTCAGTGGTAATATAATTTTGACTGTAGTCTTCTGCTACCTGAAGGGTATTGCAGTTGACAAGAGAAAAGCCTCATTTTATTGGGCCCTAAAGGGCAGAACTAGATTAGGAGCAATGTCTGGAAGTTTTAAAGACACAGGCTATTCTAAAGGAAAAGTTCCTAGGCATTAAAGCAATTCAGAAGTAGGAAGGACTACCTTGGGTCTTCAAGAAAAGACTAGGTGATCATGTGCCAGTATACTGAAAAAGGATTCAGCTTTGAGTTTCTTTCTGAATGTTGTGTAGTGCTGTTTTTTGTTTGTATGTATGTGTATGTGTGTAATACATATATACATATATGTATATATAATAAATGTATGCATGTGTTTTTCCAATAAGTTATACATTATTTGAATAGTTTTGTAATGGGGAAAAAAGTGGATTTTAATCCTGAATCCATTACTTGTTAGGTGTGTGCAGGAGAGCAAATCATTCACTTGCCTGAACCTCAGGCTTTCTTTTTTTAATAAATACAATTTTGTTGCTATTTTCTGTTTCTTGTATCATTATAATTTCCCAAATATGCTTCCTCTTAACCTTTTCAGAGAGTTATTCCAAAAACAAATTGTAGAGAAGGGGGCAGATAGGTGGCACAGCGCATAGAGTACTGGGTCTTGAGGCAAGAAGTCATCTTCCTGAGTTCAAATGTGGCCCCAAACCCTTACTAGCTGTATAACGCTAAGCAAATTATTTAATTCTGTTTGCCTCAGTTTTCTCATCTGCAAAATGAGTTGGAAAAGGAAATAGCAAATTGCTCCAATCTCTTTGCCAAAAAAACTCCAAAAGGTGTCACAAAGAGTTGGATATGACTGAAAAATGACTAGATAATAAAATTTTAAAGTGGAAAAAATCACTTTAAATGAATGATACATTGAAAAAGTCCTAAAATATATGTTATGTAAAACACCTATGAGTCTTCCACCTTCATGAAAAGATAGTTTGGGAATGACTTCTTATATCTCTTCATTCAAGTCCTGATTGATCTTTATAATTTTGTAACATTTACTATTGAATTTTTAGTGTGCCATTATTCTTTCCATTTAAATTATCATTGGAGTTTATGTTGTTTTCTTGGCCCTACTTAACTCATTGTGCATTAGTTCATGCAGCTTTCTGCCTGCTTCTCTGTATTCATCATGTACATAATTTCTTAGCCTCAGTTTCTTTATCTGTAAAAAAAGGATAGGTCAGACTAGATGAGTTCTGATGCTCTTGCTAATATCTCTCCATTTGGAAGTAATGTAGGGAGACAAGATTAGTCAGGCCAGTTTATCATTCAGTTGTTGGAGACGTGGAGGAAGATAGTACCCAGGTCTCAGCAGGGGAGTATGTTTTGAGCAAAGGCACCATACAACCCAGGATATGAAGGTCCAGACACACAGACACCACTAATAAGCCCTGTCAAAAGCCATTAAAGTCTCTTGACAAAAGAGTGAACATATACACTCATATGAAATTAACATCATGCAGCTACAGTACTTCCCCTCTCCCAACTCCCCTCCCCATCACTCATCTCCACAACTAGCAACAGCATCAGAAGAACTATCTGTGAATGCAGACGTCTGTGGGTTCCTGTGAAATGGGTTGCTAGAAAACAAAAAGCATTTAAAGCAGTGAAATAATTTTTCCTAATCTCTACAGGGCAAGTGTTGAGGAAAGCACTTAACTGCCTCTCCCTTCATTTTGTGTTTCTGTTCCACATGTGAACAAATCCTCTTCTTTGTGCTTATGAATGATGGCTTTAAGATGTCTATGGAATCTTATAAATCTGGAGGTTGTTCTTTAGTATGAGAGGAGAGCACTCTCTCCAGATTTTGAATTTAAAACAAATTTGGATGCTTTTGTGGTCTCTTAGAGGCCATGAAGCAAATTGCAGGCAATTAATGTAAGTCATGCTGTTCCTTATGTCTTCAGTGAAACTAGCCAAAAGAATGATCTTCTTGATGGTTATGGACTGATAAATGGCTGCTTGTTAAGGATGTGATGCATGGTGTAACAGCTTAATAGGGCATTTTGACTGGTGGTGCTAATGGAAAGCTGTGGTGAGGCACACTTTGCCAGTGAAACAAAGGGACTGTGCAATTCGGGTCCCATTAATCACCAAGAGAACAGCTGTGTTAAACTCCTAAGCTAACTTACTAACGAGGACATGGCTTAAACTGGGCTGCCGTAGCTGTTGGTTGATGCATTTGAGAAACAAATTCTCTGTCTGTAGTTGGGGGGGGGTGTGATCTTTAAAGAGATTAGCAGCCAGGAGGGATTCTACTGTTCATTCAAGTGTGATCAGCATGAAATGCCTAGATGAGATGCATTTGGGATTCATTTGGAGTCCAAGACCATAAGGAGCACAGTTGAGAAGTGGAGAATTTAAAACTCTTAAATGCTTGATGAAAAAGTTAAAAGTTTTTTTTTAATGTTCAGCAGACTGTTTTAATTGATAGAGAACTTGGGTTAAAGAAAATTAACTTCATCATGCTTTATTACTCCTAGCCTTGATGACTCCGGTTTCTTTTGAATTACTGGATAGTTTAATAAATCCATGTAACTATATATTGCTCCTAGATTTTAGCCTAATTTATGACATATTTCCTTACTTATACAGGACTTTCCAATCATACTAAAATGAATTGGAAGGTAGAAATGGGTAAGATTAATTTTTAACTTAATTTCAATTTAAATAACATGCTTTTGAAAGAATGTCAAAGAAAAAAACTGCAAAAATGCTTAAATATTTTAGTGTTGCAGACAAATGACCAATTCTAGCCACCTCAAATTTTCTAATTTTAGTTACAAAAAACTTTTTAAAAAATGAAACTGAAGTAAATTTAAAGATTTGTCTGGATGCTGTTGTGGGTTAAACTAGAGGAAATTTGTGAGACTTACCAATGTTGATGGCCTCTGATTAAAAGTGAGAAAGAAATCTTGACACAATAAGAGACCCAAAGATTTAAATTCTTTTCAGTGGTTCTTTCTGCAATGGTCTTTTGGGACAAATTATATTGATGTTAGAGTTGGAAAGGATCTTAGGTATACATATAGTCCAATTTGCTCAATGTTGGAGGAGAAAGTTAAGACCTAAAAAATACAGGTAATAAGCAGAATTGAGATTTAAACCTCATTCCTCAATTCCAACTGCAGAATCCTTTCTATTACACTGCCTCTTATGCTATAGTTATTTCCAAAACAAATTTCACATTTCTAGTTTATAACATTGTTTCAAAAGTAAGTAACAATTTGTTTGGGCAAATAGTTTCAAGACGTATCACATTTTTTGTTGTTATTTTTCCTTCGTTCTTGAAGAGGACTATAATATCAAGACTTGAAAGTGAACTGAATTTAAGTAAGGGAGGAATGTGTAAAAGCACCAGCCTTATTTTCTCTTCTTGAGCCATCTGGGTCTCCAGAATTACAGATCAGGACAATTGGAGATGGTTCCAGATATAATGGGGGACCCTGCCCTACTTTTAAGCTAAAATATTTCCCAGATCTCAATTTGACTGAGACAATGCCTCAGTGATTAAACTACGTAAGAAATAAGGCAAAAGACTTAGTACAAATAAGATTCAGAAATGATTGTCATATCAATAGTGAATTTTCACTGGCCTAATGCCTTCAATTTTGATGCTTGGAAAAGAAAGAACCTTAGCATTACACTAAGAAAATTACAGTAGAATCTTAGGATCTTAGAGCTGGAAGAAACCTTAGAGAGCCTTTAATATCTCCTTGTTTTACAGATGAAGAAGCTAAGACTGGGAAAGTCTATGACTTC
The DNA here is from genome assembly GCA_023553655.1 of Myrmecobius fasciatus. Classification (NCBI taxonomy): domain Eukaryota; kingdom Metazoa; phylum Chordata; class Mammalia; order Dasyuromorphia; family Myrmecobiidae; genus Myrmecobius; species Myrmecobius fasciatus. The sequence continues at coordinate 668,561 of JAJPUD010000231.1, read as the reverse complement.
CCTAAAATAACCATAAAAATGGTGGGAGTGTTTATAATAACTCAGGTTACCTGACTCAAAAGTCTTGTAGTCTTTCTTTCTACTATGCTCTCATAATTGAACTATGAGGATGTGTTTATTTGTAGACAAAAAAACTAAGAAAAAAAGAATATATATACATCTTTTGGGCAAAGGGGCATGAGAGGGTCTAGACCTGTGATGTTATTGCTGTGATATAGGGAACTCCCAATGAGGAACTGCCAGTGAAGATGGGCACTTTGCCTGCAATTTAGAGAATTTCTTGGAAAACTGAGTTGTGTCAGATACCACATTTGAACCCAGGTTTGTATGATTTTCATGATTCCAAAGCCCCTCTATCCATTATGCTGCATTCTCTTTCTTCCCTTCTTCTCTTTTCTCTTCTTTTTCTCCTCTCTCATTATTTTTCTCCCCTTAAATTATGTATACATATATATGTATATACATATACACAATACACACATATACATACAAACATATGTGTGTTTATATATGAAATGTTTATATATTCATTCCATAAGAATAAGTGCTCTCTGACTTTTCTTCTTCCCTCTGCTCTTCCCTTCCTGGACCAAACATTTGCAGAGCATGATACCAATATTTATTTCAATGAAAGAAAAGAAAAAGTCATAAAAGTGAAAATTGTAAATGTTGTCTCCAGGGCGACCACTTTAAAATGAAATTCTCTAGGCATTGGTTGAGTCATAGTGGTTAGGAGTCAGCACTGCACAGAGAATCTTTTTTTTTCTCTTAAACTTTTTGGTATGAAATTTCAACACAATATTCTTTTTAGAGAGAAAAAGTCAAAGAGATGGACTTGAGGACACTTTCAAAACACAATGAAATTGCCCGTTTTCTAAGAGGAACAAGTTTACTTGTTATTTCTCATTTTCTTTACGCGTTGATTAGGATTTCCTGTAATGCTGCTGACTGATCTGCACCTCATGGATAAAACCAGATCATATGGATATTTATTTTAAAGAAGTAAAATTCTTTTCTTCCTTTTGCTATGGGTTTTTACCCAGAAATGAAAAAAATACTATCTAGCTTTGACCTTGTAAGCTGAGAGCCACAGCAGGCCTGCATCTGAAGTAGCTGAAACCATGTGTGCATTCCTACCCCCTGCAGCCTAGTTTATCCTATATAGATTCTGTCACTAAAGAATTCAGCTAAACACAAAAGACCTCAGGTGGAAAAAGGCAGTAGGCGGGTGAGAAGGAAGGAGAGGCAGCTAGCTGTAGTCAGTGGCACACACAAACAGAATCCTACAGGAAAGGAAATAAACATCTAGTACCCCAAGATAGGAAATAGCTTCTTGGACCATTAGCAGTGCAAAAAAGAAGAAGAAGAAGAAGAAGAAGAAGAAGAAGAAGAAGAAGGAGAAGGAGAAGAAGCTTAGCTGTTGAATTGGGCTTCTATGTGCCATTAAAAATTAGCAAGAATAATTAATGCTTCACTCATTATAATGAAAGTCAGGCTTAACAGCCCAGTTTATCTTTCTGCCTTTCTGCCCCCATGCTATGAAAAATTGCAGTATTATGCAATGATATTATTGTAATCATGTTAGTCACAAGGCAGTTAGCATCTGTGATTTACTCTAAACTTTATGGCTTTAACAAAATTCTAAATGTTAGGTCATTGACATTTTGGTGGTCCAAAGCCACAACATCTTTTGGAGGGACTTTTATTGTGAGTAACTTTTAACCATAAAATCATAGATTTAGATATGGAAGAGACTTTAGAGATCTTGTAATCCACAGGTTCCAAACCTTTTTTATGGACCCATTTGGCATTCTGATAAAGCCTATGAGTCTCTTTTCATAATAATGTTTTAAAATTTACATAACAAAAGACATAAGATTATGAAAGAAATAAATGAATGAATTTATTATTGAAATTATTGAATTGAGAGAAATCAGTTGTTTAATTATTGAAATATAATCATCAAAAAACATTTTTTTTAAAGATCATGGACCCTAGGTTAGGAATCTCTGATATAGTACAAGCCTTTTGTTTTACAAATAAGAAACTAAGCTCCAAAGAGCTTTAGTGATTTGGCCAGAGTCACATAGGTAGTAAGTACCAGAGCTGAGATTTAAACTGATATTCTAAGTCCAGAAACATAAGGTTTCCACTATGCCCTGATCCAGGCATCTGGACTTGAATGTCAATCTTTCTGATTCCTTGGTCATCTGGCTTTCTACTATGTCCTGTTATCTCACACCTTGCACATATCAGATGCTTTGTAAATGTTCCTTGAATTGAATGAAGGAGGGATGGTTGTTATCTTTAAATGAGTTAAATGGTAAATTGGGATGCAGCTATAGAAGTCTTTCTCAGTTTCTTCATTGAACTGCTGAATAAGCTCTTGCTCTTTCTCAGATAATCTTGGGCAATGACTCACGTTAGAAAACTAAGTACACTTCTCAGCCATTTTTAGATATTCTCTATTCGTATTTGGTATGCTTATCTGCTTTCAAGTATCATAAATCCTGCTAATTTTAGTCAACAAATAGGCTTTTCTGGCTGTACACAGATGGTTTCTGTGTAGAATGAGATGAGACAAAGGGTGTTCATGTTTATATGCTGGTGAAACTGAAAAGCATCAGCTAGCTACCTTTGTTCTAAAGGAAAGCTTTGGGCTTTGTCTGGGGTAGGTCATCTGTCTTTGTATATATAGCTGCCACCTTCTAGACCCTTCTATACTCTTCTAGACTTTTCCTTTCCTATCCTCACTCAGAATATCTCTTCTTTTGAAGATTGTTCAATCTAAATTTATGTAAATCAATTAAGATTCTAGTAGCTATTTTCCTCAATGAAATTAGTGCTCATATTGTTCCTCTCTGGCCCTTATATGAGGGGACTTCAACACACAAATTTATATGTGTATATAGATGTACATATGTGTGTATATTCACAACCACATACATATATACTCTCTCAAGTACTCTTAATTCTCAGTTTATCATTCTACTCAACTTTCATGACTTCACACAGAGAAGGCTATACTTTTGGTCTTCCTTCACCCACAATTATTCTTCTTTCATGTTCATGAATTCTGATAAATCTTTATTTGATTATTATGTTTTGTCATTCTATCATTCCCTTTGCCTCACATCCAGTAGAGTTTCCAGGCCTCTTTCTTAGTTGGGAGAAGATAACAACTTGTGCCTTCCTAAATACTAGCTGTCTCCCTATTTCTTATAAAGATGTCCATGTTTCTGCCATCCTTCCTCTTACTGCTAGCCATCATCCTATCTCTTCCTTTTCTCAGCTAAATTTGTTAAAAAGGCTATCTTATCCTCACTTATTTATTTCCAAAATGCTTAATTCTAAAATCTTAGCAATCTGGTTTCCAATCTCATCATTCAATTGAAGTCCCACTTCCCAAAGTTGTCAGTGATCTCTTAATTGTAGAAACAAATGAATTTTCCTAAGTTTGGATTTTTTTTTACCTTTTTGTAATCTTTGATCCTGATGACCACCCTCTTCTCCTGATTACTCATTCTTCTCTAGTTTTCATGACACTGCTCTCTTCTAATTCTTCTCTCTGAACTCTCTCCATCTTTTTTGCTATATCATATAGCTAAACATATCACCCTTCCTCTCGAACTATAGTGCTGCTGCCATTATACAAGCCCTTAATACTTTATCTCTGGACTATTCCAGTAGCACTCTAAGTCTCTCATCATTCCAATTCATCCTCCACTTAGTTGCCAAAGTAATTTTTTTTAAAGCATAGGTCTGATTTTGTCATTTTCCCTTCCCTTTACCCCCATCGTAAACTCAGTAGTTCTGTATTATTCCAAGATCAGGTATAAAACGTTATATCTAGCATTTAAAGATCTTAATTACTTGACCTCTTATTGTTTTAGTCATTTTAAACTTTATTACTTTCTCTAGACAAAGCAATATTAGTTTTGTGGCTCTTTATATTCAAAACTTTATCTCCTTACTGACTCGCCTTTAAATTAGCTGTCCCTCATGCTTGGAATGCTCTCCCTTCTCAACTTTGTTTTCAGGCTTCCTTTAAGACTCAGCTCAAATCCCACTTCTTTCAAACTTTCCTCAAACTCCTCCTCTTCCTCCTCTTCTCATTACAGCCAAGTGCTTCCAAGGTCACTGCTTCTTTTTTTGGGGGGTCTTGTCTGTGTCCCAGAGGATACTTTCTTCTCTCGTTTGCCCATATTCTTCCCTGTAGGCTGCTATAACTAGCCCATTTAGTAAACCAGATTAAGAATTATTTTTAATAAGAATAAGAATTAGATAATAAAATAAGATAAGATTTAGATAATAAAAGAATTATTTGTTGCTAGCAAATAATATTTTCAAAGCGTAGTTAGCATATTTCCTTTCTTTTCTGTTTCTATTTTGTTTTCTCTCTTAGCGTTAGTTCATCTTTGGGCATGAATTTAGTATTAGTGAAATGATGTCCTCTCAGCAAACAGATAAGGTATAAATTAGGCAGTATAAGTGAGTTTTATTTGGGAAGTGAGGTTTGATCTATCAATTCATTATGTGAGGAAATCCCAGTAAGAAAGCTTTCTTTTGGCATGAAAGTCAACAAAACAAAAATGGGTCTTATTAAGAGAGATAAACAGGGAAATTACATCTTACTAAAAGGAATCAGGCTCAGTGAGTAAGATCAGCACTGAACATATATGCATAAAAATATAGCATCCAATTTTTTTTCTGAAGCAATTGGGGTTAAGTGACTTATCCTGTGTCGCAGAGCTAGGAAGTGTTCAGTGTCGGAGATCAGATTTGAACTCAGGTTTTCCTAACTTCAGGACTGGGGCTCTATCCACTGCACCACCTAGCTGCCAGCATCCAAATTCCTTTTTTTTTTAATTAAAGCTTTTTATTTGTATAACATATGTATGGGTAGTTCCCCAGCATTGATCTTTACAAAGCTTTCCATTACAAATTTTACCCCCAGTCCCCTCCCCTCCCCTAGATGGCAGGAAGTCCACTACATGTTAATAATGTTGAAATACTTGACAACTTCTGCAAGAAAAATCCTATCTACAAGAGAAAAAAAGAGAATCAGAGAAAGGAAACACAATGTAAGCAAACATCAATAGAGATCATGAAAATGTGATGTTGTGGTCCATATTTCATATCCCTCTCTCTGGGTGTATATGGTTTTCTTCAGTGAACAATTGGAACTGGTTTGAGACAATTCTTTGTTGCAGAGAGCCATGTCCATCAGAATTGATTATCATGTAATATTGTTGTTGCTGTGTATAATGATCTCCTGGTTCTGCTCGTTTCACTCAGCATCAGTTCATGCAAGTCTCTCCAGGCCCCTCTGAAATCATCCTGCTGGTCATTTCTTACAGAGCAATAATATTCCATAACATTCATATACCATAATTTGTTCAGCCACTCTCCAATTGACGGGCATCCATTCAGTTTCCAGTTTCTAGCCACTACAAGAAGGGTTGCCACAAATATTGTTGCACATGTGGGTCCCTTTCCCTCCTCTAAGATCTCTTTGGGATATAGGCCTAATAGAAACACTGCTGGGTCAAAGAATATGCACAGTTTGATAACTTTTTGAGCATAGCTCCAAATTGTTCTCCAGAGTGGCTGTATCCGTTCACAGCTCCACCAACAATGCATCAGTGTCCCAGCCCTCCCACATCCCCTCCAACATTCATCATTAACTTTTCCTGTCATTTTAGCCAATCTTACAGGTGTGTAGTGGTACCTCAGAGTTGTCTTAATTTGCATTTCTCTGATCAATAGTGATTTGGAGCAATTTTCATATAACTAGAGATGGTTTTAATTTCATCATCTGAAAATTGTCTGTTCATATCCCTTGACCACTTATCTATTGAAGAGTGGCTTGAATTCTTATATATATGAGACAATTCTCTATATATTTTAGAAATGAGGCCTTTATCAGAACCATTAAATGTAAAGATGATTTCCCAATTTGATGCTTCCCTCCTAATCTTGTCTGCATTAATTTTATTTGTACAGAAACTTTTTAACTTAAAATAATCAAAATTATCCATCTGGTGTTCAATTAGGAGTTCCAGATCTTCTTTGGACATAAATTTATTCCATCTCCACAGGTCTGAGAGGTAAACTATATTACGTTCCTCTAGTTTGCTTACAAAATTACTCTTTATATCTAGATCTTGAACCCATTTACATCTTATCTTGGTATGTGGTGTTAGGTATGGCTCAAGCCCTAATTTCTTCCACACTAGTTTCCAATTTTCCCAGCAGTTTTTGCCGAATAGTGAGTACTTATCCCAAAAGCTGGGGTCTTTGGGTTTATCAAACACTAAATTGTTAAGGTTATTGCCTAGATTGTCCTGATAACGTATCCTATGCCACTGATCGACTGCTCTATTTCTTAGACAGTACCAAATGGTTTTGATGATCGCCGCTTTATAATATAGTTTTAGATCTGGTACAGCAAGGCCACCTTCATGTGCCTTTTGTTTTCATTAGTCCCCTTGAAATCCTTGACCTTCTTCCAAATGAACTTTGCTACTATTTTTTCTAGATCTGTAAAATAATTTCTTGGGAGTTTGATTGGTATGGCACTAAATAAGTAGATTAGTTTGGGTAGTATTGTCATTTTTATTATGTTCGCTCTGCCTACCTATGAGGACTTAATGTTTTTCCAGTTGATTAGGTCTGATTTTATTTGTGTGGAAAGTGTTTTGTAGTTTAGTTCGTATAGTTTCTGACTTTTCCTTGGCAGATAGATTCCCAAATATTTTATTCTATCATCTGTTATTTAGAATGGGATTTCTTTTTGTATCTCTTGGTGCTGAATTTTGTTGGTAATATATAAAAATGCTGATGATTTATGTGGATTAATTTTGAATCCTGCCACTTTGCTAAAGTTGTGAATTGTTTCTAGTAGTTTTTTAGTTGAGTCTCTAGGGTTCTCTAAGTATACCATCATGTCATCTGCAAAGAGTGCTAATTTGGTTTCTTCATTACCTACTCTGATTCCTTTTATCTCTTTTTCTTCTCTTATTGCTAAAGCTAACAATTCTAATACAATATTAAATAGTAATGGTGACAGTGGGCAGCCTTGTTTCACTCCTGATTTTATTGGGAATGGTTTTAGTTTGTCTTCATTACATATGAGCATCCAAATTCTTAAAGGAAAAGTTAAATGTGTAACAAGAGGATATATGAAAAAACCTGAAACTTTTGTGGGGAACCCCAACTTTCCCTTTTAGAATTAAAAATAAAAAATTTAAGATGAATAGAATTTTAGAAAAGTTGGATAGCATATAGAAAGAAAACTGATTCAGAATATATAAAATGGATAATTTTGATTACATTAAATTTAAAAGTTTTTGCACAAACAAAACCAAGGCTGTCAAGATTAGAAGAAAAACAGGAAACTAGGGAATCATTTTTACAAGCTTCTGTGATAAAGGGTTTCATTTTTCAAATATGAAGAGAACTGAGTCAAATTTATAAAAAGAGAAGACATTCCTCAATTGATGAATAGTAAAAGTACATAAATAGGCAGTTTTCAGAAGAATTCAAAGCTATCTATAGTCATATGGAAAAATGTTTTAAATCATAATTGTTTAGAGAAATGAAAATTGAACAACTCTGAGGTACTACTTAACATGTCTCAGATTGACTAATATGAGAGAAAAGGAAAATGACAAATGTTAGAAGGGATATGGAAAAAATGGAACACTAATGCATTGTTGGTGGAATTGTGCACTAATCCAACCATTTTGGAGAACAATTTGGAACTATGCCCAAAGGGCAATAAAACTGCATATTTTTCCCACCAATACTTTTGCTAGATTTATATCCCAGAGATATTAAAGAAAAGCGAAAAGGACTTACATGCATGAAAATATTTATGGCAGTTCTTTTTTGTGGTGGTGAAGAATTGGATATGAGGAGATACCCATCAGTTGGGAATAGCTGAACAAGGTGTGATATATGATTGTGATGGAATATTATTGTGCTATAAGAAAGGATGAATAGAAGGCTATGAAAAACCTGTAATGACTTACATGAACTTACTCAAAGTAAAGTGAGCAGAACCAGGAAAACATTATATATAGTAACAGCTATAATTTAAAATGATCAGCTGTGAATAACTTAGCTGTTCTCAGCAATGTTCAAAGACAATCCCAAAAGACTTACTATGAAAAATGTTATCCCCTTCTGGAGAAAAAACTGATGGAGCCTGGATATAGATTGAAGCATACTTTTTAAAAGTACTCTTTCTTTCTTTCTTTTTTTTTTGGTTTTCTTTTATGACATGACTAATATGGAAATATTTTGCATTGACTGTACATGTATAACAAATATCAAATTGCTTGCCTTCTCAATGAGGGGTGAGCAGGAAGAAAGGAAGAGAGGAAACTTGAAACTCAAAATTTTAAAAATGAACGTTACAATTGTTTTTACATGTAATTTGAAAAAAAAAAGCAAAATTGTTTAAAAATAAGAAATGTAAGGCAGCAACTCTCTCCCCTTCTCCCTCTCTCCCCTCTCTTTCTCCTCCCTTTCTTCCCCCCCTCTGTGTATATATATATATATATATATATATATATATATATATATATGTGTATGTGTGTATGTGTGTATGTGTACATATACATATATTCTTTTCTCACATTGCCTCTTTTTCTTCCCTTTTCTTATTTTCCTTTAATTGATCATGATACTTTTATTGAATAAAAATTTACATTTGTAGTTCTAAATTTTAAAAACAAGTTACATATATGTGTGGATATATATATGTAGATATATATATATATATCTACATATATACATGAAACTCTTAAATTTCATTGTTATTAAATTTTGTGCTTGAATTAATTTTATTTTTCATTGAGGCAATGGGCTTTCATAGGAAAAAAAAACATACATGATGCCAGTAGGTACATATTGCCAGAGGTACAAATCCAGCCCTTTCTCTGCCAACTTGACTTCATGCTCTTGTTTTCACTTAGTTTCCTACAAGGAAGATCATACATACATGTATACACATAAACACATATATGGTATATGCATGTGTGCATATGTATGCCTATTTGTGTGTGTGTATTTGAAGGGACTAAAGATAGGAAAAATTACCATCTGAAAATAAGACTTATGACAAGCACCAGCATATTCAGTCAAGCTAAGTGTGGTATGAAGTACCCCCTAAAGTGTCCCTGTAGTAGGATCTCTGAATATTCATTTCTTGACTACAGCTTTATTTTAAGATAATTGTAAGAGCTCTTACCTCAATCTCTGATTCATTCCGTTGTGTGTTTTTTTTTTCTCCCTTAACTGAAATTGCCTTTTTAATTATAGACAGAGCTTGTGGTTTCCTATTTTCTTTCCATGGCAGGCAGCTGGTGTTTGCAAGGAGATAGCTGAGAGCTGATAAACCTAAGCTTGTATAGGGTTAGGCAAAAAGAAAAATGCCTTCTCTGCCTCATTGCCTCCATCACAGACATTCTCTTTCACATTTCTCAGGACCCCCCACATGCCTTCAAGAATCTTCAGCTACAGGAAAAAAGGCCTGAACTTTGGTCTTTATGAAAATGAAATCAGAGTAGTTTAGTGAATATTATTCTTACATTTTGAATCCCTCTCGCTTCCCCTCATCCTTTCCTTAAAAAAGAGCCAGTAAGGGACTTATTTCAATGCACATAATGTTCCAGTGACATGTGGTTATTTTTTTGGTTTTAATAATCCTTATTTTGACCCAATAGATTATATTTAAAATATGTGTTTACCATTGTGATTCACTTAATATGAATATCAACACTTCCACAATTTGGCATTCTACATTTATTCTTTAAAAACAAAAAGAGGGTGTTCTTAGGAAGAACTTGGAGTTCACAAATGATTTCTGTAGGAGTAGGTAGAATTTTGCTGATTAAAAATCAATTAGTTAAGGTAATGTTGTTTTCCCCTTGTCTTTCTCTATTTTTTGCCTCATTTCTATTCTCTTTTTTTCTTTATTTAAAAAAAAATCTGGTTCAAACCAAGTTTTAACTTTGGCATCTTACTTTCCTGGAGCCTATAGTCTAAAACAGTAGTGTGGGCAATGATCTATATTCCAAGAAGTTGTTAAGTCACATGAAAATATTTATATTACATTTAAAACATAGCCTGAATATGTCAAAAAGTTAAGTAAACTCTGCCCCCTTTTATAATTTGAAAAATGCCAAATTTTCTAAGTGAGGTATGTATTCCCCACATTTTAGATTCTCATTATCATACTGACCTTTCTTTGGGAAGCAGTGGGCCAGTGGGATCAGTGAATTGAGTTTATATTAGTGATATAATTCATCTATTTAATCTGGCCTTTGAGTTTGACCTTTACAAAGAAACAGTGGTCCAATTGAAAGGATGCTCCAAATGGAATTGAAGAGAGGCCTGGAACTCCATGAAGTCTCTAAAGCCAACATGTGTGCTTGAGGACTACTGCCAGATATAAATGTAGAAAGAAAGATAGAATTTGGACAAGAATGAGAGGGACAATTACATATTAAAAGCCTTAATAGAAGGTTAGAGAAGAGTTGGAGATGAACTGTTTCACATGTACCTGCTATCCTTGTAGGTTATATAATGGTATTATTCAATTGTTTCAGTCATGTCCAACTCTTTATAACCCATCTAGAGTTTTCTTGGCAAAGATACTGGAGTGGTTTAGTACTTTCTTCCCAACTCATTTTATAAATGCAAAAACTGAAGCAAGCAGAATTAAATTACTTCCCTAAAGTCACATAGTAGTAAGTGTCTAAGGCCAGATTTCAGGTCAGGTATTCCTGAACTCTAGCCTTGGTGCACTATCCATTGTGCCACCTAAGTGACCACAGGTCTGTCTGTCTATCTATCTATGTGTCCTTCCACCTCTCTCTTTATGTCTCTTTCTCCCTCCCTCTCTCTCTCTGTCTCTGTCTGTCTCTCTCTCTGTCTCTCTCTCTCCATCTCTGTATCTGTCTCTGTCTCTGTGTGTCTCTTTCCACATACATACATACATATAATCCAAAGATTATTATAGCAGGAAACCATGTGTACTACAACCATTTGTTGATGTTAGCAGTTCAGAGGGCAGTGGGATATACCTTATGGGAGCATTTCTTGATGTCTTCCAAAATAGAGAAAAGATTTTTCTTGACTGTTAAGAGCTTCTGCTATTAGTCTCTTTTGCATTTTGGGAATGTTATAGAAAAACTGGCTATTGTTTGATATAGTTAGTCTATATATTTGCAGCAGGGAGTTTGGGGATTTTAAAATGATTCAATACAAATTCTTATATTCCCAAGGAAAATTCTTGGTGAGACAAATGCCAGGGTGATTTTTAGAGAAAAGCAAAGCAGATACTTATGTTCCCAGAAGGGAGTGGGAATAAAACAAAATATAGAGATAACTATTGCAAAAGGCCCTGAAAGATATAATGCTGTATACATATTAAGTACTCACCAGAAGTTTTTGAAATAGGGCCCAGGATCTAACTGATGAAGGGTTGCAGATATAAATGATATGTGGTAAATGATAAAAGGAGAGGAAAGGAAGAAATCAATACCTCACTACTTCAGCATGTTATGTCCTTTTATTAAACAAAATGAAGGGAGAAATACCCCTTTTAGTTATTATAGACAGCACACCTAAAATCAACAAATGCCCTCTAGTACTCATTGATATATACCCATTGCCCCACCAACAGCTATTCCTGAAGTGCCTGACTATTTAATTTATGACTCTGTTTATTTGGGAAAATCAAATGGGATTAAAGTATATTAATGATATAGTTTCGATAACTTTTGTTATAAAAAACAAGGATTTCCAGCACATGATATTTCTGTTCAGGAAAATTTGTGACACTTTGTAGTTTTTATGGTGGTGGTGGTGGTGGTGTGTGTGTGGGGGGTGATATTTGGCAGTTGTAGATTGTGCCAGATTAAATTACCTATATTCCAAGATTAGCAAAGTTAGAGATAAAAAGTCAGAGTTGAAACCTTCTCCTGAAGGAAGAAGAAAAGGGCACATTTTGTCCATTTTGACCATATCCATCTCAGAGAATGCTACTGTGGTGAGAACTATTTATAAGTGGAAGGAAATTCCAGCCTAATGGTCTTCTGTCAAATATACTTGCTTTTCCCATTTAAGAAAGAGGCAGATCCCTGGCAGTGCTATAAAGAAAATTCAGAAGGGGGCAGTCAGAAAGACAACCTAGGCCCAAGTCAAATCTTTTGCTTCCCCTTCTTTGCTTAGAAACAGTCCCAACTGTTTTTCACTGTGTTTTTTTATTAAAATCTCTGGTTTTTAATGAAATCTTGAATTACCCATTGCTGTTTTTGTTAGTGGCTCTTATATAGAAGATGAATTCAAGTAGCAAACATGTTTTCAAGGGAAGGAAGGTAACCAGTTACACTAAGAATCTGCTTCTTTCTTTTTGATTCACATGTGAGTAGGAACAAGTAGTAAATATTCCTGCCAGTCAGCCCAGGTAGAATTCAAAAACATTCAGAGGGCATCAGTAACCAAATATTTTGGATGCTCTTTTCTTAATCAGCTTTTTGAGAAGTGAAAAAAAAGATGAAGTTTCAAGATTATTCCCAGAATCTCCAGAGCTGTAGGAGCTCTCACACCTGAAGCAACACTTTGCTTTTTCTTTCAATTACATTCAACAAATGCTTCTCTCCTTGCTCTCTCCCACCACCTTGTGTAAAAGACACTTCTGTAAGATTCTCAAACCAGATTCTCTACATTTTAAAATTTGAGCATGGTATTTTCTGATTTTTCTCAAAAAAGTTTTCTTTGTTCAGAGATGTTGCTTTCAGAGCTTTTCACTCACAGGGAGTCAATAACAATATATTTTTAGATACTCTGAAAATGTCACTGATGCTACCAAGTCTTGCATTTTCCTTGAATTGCTCTTAATATAAGTCATAGAAACATAGTTTTATACAGTTATTTCATACTATATGGGAACAGATCAATAAAGTTTTTCAAATAGCATGACAACATGTAATAAATGCTTTTAAATTAATTATTGCAGGATGTATATAGGGAAAGCTCAGTTAAAGTCCTATGTCTTAATATATACTGGTTGTGTGATAAGTCATTTAAACTTCTCATGCCCAGGCAACAATCTGTAAGTCCATAAATGACATAGCAGTTGTAAATGGGTGTTGAGAGAAGGAATTTCCTAAACAGGAATTCCCATCACCCACTAAATTACAGGTTTAAAGAAATGTGGCAACTAATTTGGTATTTTGATGCTTAAGAATATAATAAAAGTAACATATGACATAAGTCCTGTTAGCTTATAGATAGACATTTTGCTTGTTAACATTTAAATGAATTGGAATATATTCATTTATTCATTGTTTAACTAGTTATTAATCTTCTGTCACAAGCCTTGAGGAAGAGACAAAGATAAGATACAGTTTTTATACTCATGAATCTGACCCATTGTGGCTTCAGGTCAAAATCTTAATATTTGCATGTTTAATTATTCTACAAATGAACAGACTGAGCAATTAATTAGCTAAGGACATTGAAACAGTTACATTTTTTGTTTCAATCATAGCTTGTTAGTTATAATATAGTAATTATTGTCTACATTGATAGACTCAGAATAAGACACAGCGTGTCCATTCCAATTGGTCATTTTAAAAAGCCAATCAGTTTTGTCAAGGAACCAAATAAGTTCAGGCAAATAATTCTGTAGACAAATTTTTCCTCTATTGAATTTTCATTTTTTTTGTAAAATTACACACACACATATATATACATATATACACATATATTTATATAGCTGATAAAGTGACTAATTGACTAATGTTAATGCTTATAATTAAATGCCTCTCTCTAGTAAGTGAAATGTATGTCCAACTGCTTGAAGCATATATCACAGTTAATTCATCCAGCTTCTGATTTTTAAAAACTTTGTAGTTGTTTACTTTTTTTGAATGAACACATTTAAAGATCAAAATGTCTTTCAGCTTATTAACTTCAGTTTAGTTTACAAATCAGCAAATGATTTGGGGAAATTTAACATTTTCACACAGTAGATTGAAAACTAAAAACTAAAAGCAGGTATTAAAATTCAATTAGAAAAATCCGAAGAATGTTTATTAGATATGACTGACTTCTTGGAGGAATGTTTCCTTTTTTTAATTAAAGCTTTTTATTTGTAAAACATATGCATGGGTGATTTTTCAACATTGACCCTTGCAAAACTTTCTGTTCCAAATTTGTCCTTCCTCCCCCCCCTCCCCTACATGGCAGGTAGTCCAATACATGTTAACTATGTTAAAATATATGATAAATCCAATATATGTAAACATTTATATAGTTATCTTGCTGCACAAGAAAAATCAGACCTAGAAAGAAAAAAAAAAACATGAGAAGGAAAACAAAATGCAAGCAAACATCAACAGAAAGCTACGTTGTAGTCCACACTCAGATCTCACAGGCTTCTCTTTGGATGTATGTGATTTTCTTCATCACTGAACAATAGTAACTGGTTTGAAACATCTCATTGTTGAAGAGAGCTATGTCCATCAAAACTGATCATCGTATAGGCTTGTTGCTATGTATAATGATCTCCTGGTACTGTTCATTTCACTTAGCATCCGTTCACATAAGTCTCTCCAGGCCTCTCTGAAATCATCTTGTTGGTTGTTTCTTACAGAACAATAATATTCCATGACATTCATATACCATATTTTATTCAGTCATCCATTCAGATTCCAGTTTCTTGCCACTACAAAAAGGGCTGCCACAAACATTTTTACACATGTGGGTCCCTTTCTTTCCCTTAAGATCTCTCTGGGATATAGGCTCAATAGAAACACTGCTGGGTCAAAGGGTATATACAGTTTGATAACTTTTTGAACATAGTTACAAATTGCTCTCCAGAATGGTTGGATCCGTTCACAATTCCACCAAAAATGCATCAGTGTCCCAGTTTTCACACATCCCCTCCAACATTCGTCATTATCTTTTCCTGTCATCTTAGCCAATATGACAGGTGGGTAGTGGTATCTCAGAGTTGTCTTAATTTGCATTTCTTGACCAGTAGTGATTTGGAGCACCTTTTCATATGACTAGAAATCGTTTTAATTTCATCTTCTGAAAATTGTCTGATAATTATCCTTTGACCACTTATCGATTAGAGAATGGCTTGAGTTCTTAAAAATATGAGTCAATTCTCTATATATTTTAGAAATGAGGCCTTTATCAGAACCCTTAAATGTAAAGATGATTTCCCAATTTATTGCTTTCCTTCTAATCTTATCTGCATTAGTTTTGTTTGTACAAAAACTTTTTAACTTAATATAATCAAAATTATCTATCTGGTGTTCACTTAAGAGTTCCAGTTCTTCTTTGGACACAAATTCCTTCCTTCTCCACAGGTCTGAGAGATAAACTATCCTATGTACCTCTAATTTGCTTATAATATCACTCTTTATGTCTGAATCATGAACCCATTTAGGTCTTATCTTGGTATGTGGTGTTAGGTGTAGTTCAAGCCCTAATTTCTTCCATACTAGTTTCCAATTTTTCCAGCAAGTTTTGTCAAATAGTGAGTACTTATCCCAAAAGCTGAGGTCTTTGGGGCTGTCAAACCCTAGATTGCTATAATTATTGCCTATTTTGTCCTATGATCCTATCCTATTCCACTGATCAAATTTTTTACTCCATTTCTTAGGCAGTACCAAATGGTTTTGATGACTGCTGCTTTATAACATAGTTTTAGATCTGGCACAGCTAGGCCACCTTCATCAGCATTTTTTTTTCATTAATTCCCTTGAAATTCTTGATCTTTTGTTCTTCCAGATCAACTTTGTTACTATTTTTTCTAGATCTTTAAAATAGTTTATTGGGATTTTGATTGGTATGGCACTAAATAAATTGATTTAGATAGTACTGTCATTTTTAATATATTCGCATGGCCTACCCATGAGCACTTGATATTTTTACAACTGATTAGGTCTGACTTTATTTGTGTGGAAAGTGTTTTGTAATTTTTTTTCATATAATTCCTGACTTTCCCTTGGCAGATAGATTCCCAAATATTTTATACTATCAACAGTTATTTTGAATGGAATTTCTTTTTGTATGTCTTGCTGCTGAACTTTGTTGGTAATATATGAAAATGCTGGTGATTTGTATGGATTTATTTTGTATGGAGGAATGTTTCCTATGTGGTACAATCAGGAAATGAAAAGATTTGAAGGTCCCAGTACCATACTTCTTTTTCTTTGCTCATCTACTTTTATACCATGTTGCTCTTGACCAAAGGGGAAAAAAAGTCATTTAACTTGTCAGACTTTATAGAATCCATATCCCATTCTGAATAAGTGACTGAGCACCACCATCTAGTGCAGATGCTGAAATTTTGTTTAGCAACTGAAAGTTACAAAAATGTTAAAATTGCAAATAAGAACTTTACCCCAACACCAGAAAATATTCACATAAAAAGGTTAGAATTTTTTTTTTGCTATATTGTGGGCATTTGCTTGTTGTTAAAGGAGGAACTTTCTCTGCCATGATTCTATGGATTTTCTTTATAGCATAAGCAGATTTTAAAAGTTAAAATATGAAATATGATAAGCACTGTGAGCTTTGTTCAACTTCGTTTTACAGTGGGAAAACAAGTTTTATTTCTGTATGGGGATTGCAGCTAAAATTTGAAGAGAAGTTGTCTACTTAGAACCAGACTTCCTAACTGAATTTATAGTTGGCACTCAGCCTCTAGCATACTTGGATTGAGGGAGAACCTTTGGATGGGTTCTAATCCAAATGGATTAGACCACCTACACAATAGTGAAACACCAAAAGCACCCTTTCCTTTGCAGCTGCTCTTTTTCTTACTGGCCTTCTCATAGTTCTCCATAATCTTGTGGGATGGGTGAATTTATTTCATATTAATGATAGAATTCATCTACTTAACCTGGCCTTTGGGTTTGACTTTTAAAAGATCAAATAATAAAACTCCTCTTAGGTTAAAGGATTATTCACTTTTTTGACAACCCTCATTTCAGCCAGGATGAATTTAATTGGTTAAATAGCTCATGCTACCTCCTCCTATTAGCTTTTCCTGACCCTCCCTCAACTGGAAGTGATCTCTAGTTTCTCCAAATTCTCATAGCATTTCCTTTATAATTTTCTAAATATGCATTGTCACTCAAGCATTTATTTATTTATTTTATTTTATTTTTTAATTTTTTAAAATTTTATTTGCAAAACATATGTATGGGTAATTCTTCAACATTAACCCTTACAAAGCTTTCTATTACAAGTTTTTCCTCCCTACTCCCCACCCCTCCCCTAGATGGCAGGGTATCCACTACATGTTAATTATGTTAAAATGACAAATCGAATATATGTATACATATTTCCACACTTATCATTGTTGTGCAAGAAAAATCCTATCTGCAAGAAAGAAATATCAGATAAAGGAAACACAATGTAAGCAAACATCAGTCAAGAGCAGGAAAATGTTATATTGTAGGCCACATTTCACATCCCTCTCTCTGGGTGTATATGACTTTCTTCACTGAACAATTGGAAGTGGTTTGAAACATTTCATTGTTAACAAGCATTTATTAAAGTACTAGGGTTTATTGGTGCATACCTTCAAGGACCTTACATTCCCCTGGGGAGACACAACATAGATAGAACTTAAAAATAAGGTAATTTCCTGAAGAAAGGAAGGTATCAGCATTTGGGAAGATCAGGATAGACCTCTTTAAGTGTTGGTATTTGGACTGAACTTTCACATAAATTAGGAATTATAAGAGGTATACGTGAAGAGGGAGTGTGTATCATGTTTTTATCATGGATTACAGTTATGTATATATCTCTTTTATATCTTCTATTATTTTATTGACTTACAGAATGGTTTATTGGAAAAGATGCTAGGGTTAAAGCTGGAGGACCTGGGGTGAATACTGGATCTATCCCTTATTATCAGTGTGAGTTCTGTGGGCCTTAATTTCTCACCTGCAAAACAAAAGAACTGGACCGGGTAGTCTTTAAGGACCTTTTCAATTCCGAAGTTAATATCCTGGAAAGAAGGGGACTTGTCTTATTAATTGTGCTGTCCTTTACTTGTACTATATAGAACCCCATAAATATCAGATATTATATATTTATTGCTAAACCTTATCACATTCATATTAGAGGATAGGACCTGAAAAATAAGAAAGGTCTCTTTTTCTATAAGTCTAGGCTTAGGTAGCACCCTATCTTCAGGAACCTAGGGGGCAGGAGGTAACAGAACACTTTAACCAGGCCACTAGAAGAGGAGCAGAGAATCCCCAACTAGAAAATGAGGGTGGGTTGATAAGGACTTATCTTATTTGTTGTGCAGTTTTCTTCAATGTGATCCTGGGTTGCGTATACCTCGACAGAGACCTTTTGGAGAAGAGAATGCTCTCTGGCTTGTTTGTTCATATATTCTCTGCCAGTGGGTTTGTCTGGGACATCCATAATGTAGCTGCAGGGATTCTGGGATTTGCATTGAAACTTTCATTTGGAAACTGATAATTTGGGGATGAGCTGGTCTATTCTAACTTAAAGTTGATCCAGTTCTTCTGAGAATAAGGAAGGCAATCAGAGTCCCAATACCCCATATAGAGACAGCTAGGTGGTACATCAGCCCTGGTTTGAAAACACTTAGTTTAAATCTGGCCTCAGGCACTTGCTAGTTGTATGAACCTTGGCAAGTCTCTCTGTGTGCCTCAGGTTCTTTGACTGTAAAGGAGAATAAAAAAGGAGAATAAAAGTATTTACCTCACAGATTTGTTGGGAGGATCAAATGGCATAATATTTGTATAGTGCTTAGTAGAGTGCCTGGCACATGTAGGCACTTAAGAAATGCTTATACCCTTGCTCCTCTCCCATAGGACCTTTCTGTATGTGAAGCAGAGAATTAAATCTCATATTAAAAGAAGATTATGTATCATTCTGTCTAAATGCTCCTGAATGCAGTATCTGTTTTCTATGGGTTGACATTATTTGATTTGTGTAGACAACATCACCAAAATCTGTGTATGTACTGTACAGACTACATAGAGCAATTGGATATTATGCATGAATATAAACTGAGGGCAAATAATTAACAGTATTTGTCTAAAACTGGAAAATGTTTCCTGTAAGATCATTTGAGCCAGTAAAATTTCTCTTTGCTTGGTACATTTGAGTGGACTTAAAACTGACAGCTCTACATTAACTCCAAGAAAAAATATGATATGTTAGCATTATTTGTTACCCCTTCTATCCACATATAGAGTAAATGGTGACCTGTATGACATGTTCAGAGAGGGTCCTACTGCTAATTTCTCCATACCAATTTACTAGAGCAGGGCTTCTTAAACTTTTTTCTACTTGTGACTCCTTTTCATCCAAGAAATTTTCACATGACCCTGGGTAAATTGTTATATAAAATAGATATTCAAGTAAAGGATTTACTGATAATAAATCATAAATTTGCAACTCCACATTCAGTTATAAGACCCATATAATTTAAGAAGCTGGGTACTATAGTTCTTGAATATCTTTCCTTTATTTGGGGTTTTATCTATTCTCAAGAAGGATTCTGCTAAAGTTACTTGAAGCAGTTTATATATTTCCCATTTACACTTAGCAGGGGCCAGTTTTTTAGATTAGCCACCTTAGAGAATTGTATTCAAGGAAATGGAATTTAGAATAGATACCTTTTAATAGAAGGTTAGTTGACCTAAAAATAATCTGGGAGTTTAGATTGCTGTAGTTGTATGGTAGGAGGATGTTGGCTGATAAACCAAAAGATGAATCTTTCAAAGAGTCACCTTATACCAGGAATTATATTTTGAAGGAAATTAGAGACAACACATTTATATGTATATGTCTGTATTTATCTATATGTGTGTTTTGGGGTGGGTGGGTGAGCAAGGGTGCCAAATTTAAATCTAACAAGGGAGATCCAGAAAGTTTGAACCCGGAACTAATTAAAAATCCAAATAGCCACCGACACTTTTAGTGGTAATCATGGGACTGACATAGATTATTTGAGCAAAGACAAATATCCAGAACAAAAGGAGCAGAGTCAAGAAATCGAATTCAGGATTTATGATTGATGGTGCTGGGTAGTTTGCATACTCACTGTTTCATTATCTTCCAGTCACCCCTATTCACTCATATCTCTCCAGCAGTGGGGTAATGCTTGAGGAAGTCAGATCCTGGAAGAAAATTTAAAAGGAGTAGTGCAAAGTTATAGGATACCTAGGAAGTATATTAAGAGTGGCTGGATTGGGAGAGGGAAAGAAACCTAAAGGAGAAAGTGAAGATGATCTCAAACAAATATCACCAACATGCCAGTAGAAATTCTGAAAGTTTGTCTTGGGATTGATTACTTTGAGCAAAGAATAAAAGCTGACTATTTAAAGTGCTGAATAGTTTAGCATGAATATTATAATGTCTAAATTCAATTGGTGCTATAAAATGACATTCAGATGGTTTTCTCTTTTTTAAGACTATATTAAGATTCATACCTCACTTTTTTTTCTTGAACTGACTTAGTCCCAGATTCTAATAGCTACTATTAATGCCTAAGCAGCCAGCCATTACTGTAGTTTAGTTGTTCAGCCATTTTTCAATCATGTCCAACTCTTTGAGACCCCATTTGGAGTTCTCTTGGCAAAGATACTGGAGTAGTTTGCTATTTCCTTCTTTAATTCAATTTATAGATGAGGAAACTGTGGCAAACAGGGTGAAGTGACTTGCCTAGGGTCACATAGCTAGTAAGTGTCTGAAGTGTTTGAAGTCATCGGTGTGGCAAGGAGAGAGAAGCTCATGAGAGAAAGAGTATTGACTGACATGTGATAAAGTAACCTGAAAGGATTATGCTATTATTTCTACTTAAGATAGCCAACACCAGCTGTTCATCTTGGCAGTTCTGCTACTGTAGCCAGATACTTAAGGAAAGTAGAAGGTAGGAATGGGACTGGTTGAGAATTGGCCTCAAGAATATGGATAATTAAAAGTTTTTTCTAGTTCTGGAAGGCAATTAGGAGGTTATTTTTCTCTTCATATTTAATATTGGGTCAAATTAATTGTCCATTTGCAATATGTAATTTAAATACCTATATGTGTGTGTATTTATACACACACACACACACACATACATATATATACCAATGGACAACTTCTGTAGTTTGTCCAACTGTGTTTTATAATGTGGTTGTGAAACCCTTCATCCATTTAGCCTTTCTTATGTGGATAGTCAGGTCAAATTCTTCTGAGTAGTTATGCATATCTTTCTAGAGATTTTAAGTTTCCTGAGGCTTGATGTAAGTAGCACAGTCATATACTAAAAAGAACACTGAAGGACTTTCATTTTGAATTCTGCATCATATCACAGTGGCAAACATCTTTGGCGAACGCATATCTACTTGTTTTTATGCCAGCCTGGTGTTTATAATTAGAAGGTCTTTGAAAACGGATATTTGTTTTTTCATCTTTGAAGGCTTGAATTATTTTAATGCATGTATAACAAAAGACTGATAAATGAGAATTCAGCTCTTATAAATGTATATGAAAAATGCTCAGCCAGAGCAATGCAAAGAGAACCAGGAATACTTTGTACACAGTAACAGCAAGATTGTGTGATGATCAACTATGACATACTTGGTTCTTCTCAGTGGTTTAGTGTTCTAAGGCAATCCCAATAAACATTGGATGGAAAATGCCATCCGCATCAAGAGAGAGAACTGTGGAAATTGAATATAAATCAACACGTGTTTTGTTCACTTTTTAAATCTTTTTTTTCTGTTTTTTTTTTCTCTCATGGTTTTTCCTTTTTCTTCTAACTTTTCTTTCCCAACATCATTCATAAAATAACATTATTTATCACATATGTAAAAATGAGTGTACATGTATAACCAAAAAAAGTTTTTATATGTAATTGGGGAAAATAAAAATAAATAAATAAATTTATTAAATGAAGGGCGAAAAAAGAAAAAAAAATGCTCAACCATAGGATTTTCAAAATGTGTAAGTATTTTGTGATTTACCAGTCTGCTTACCATGTGATGAAGAAAGATGTTTAGACTGGCATGTGAGGGAGAACTGAGTTTGCATATAGAAGACTATAATCATTTGACCTTATTCTATCACTCCTTGTAAATGTTCAAATGAGAAGGCAAGGACTATTGTTAGTTTCCAGATGGGAAGTGAGAAAAGCAAGAACTAGTAAGGCAGAGACCTATACTCCTCATCTAGCCTATACTAAGCCATGAGCAAACAAATTTCCTTTGCTTGCTTCCCTCATATGTCTTATTTTTTCCTGACATAACAGGAGGAATATTTGAAATGGAACAGTTTAAGCCACAAATTTGTGAGCTTTGAAAGGTTGGGACAGTACCAAGAATCAATCAACTGGAGTCTACGCCAAAGGTTACAGACCAGAATCGGGGGAGGAAGGAAACCCTTCACAGTTTGTTTGACCTAACCAACAGATGATCAAAAATGAGATCCTGGTTTCTGTGAGCAAGAGAATAATTTTGTTTATTGGGCTTGCTACATTTGGAAGTAAATTTAGTGAGATGAATTCTTGGTAGCAATTACTTTAAACTTGATCTCATTCTCCACACAGACCAAGGTGGTGAGGGAAGAATAATACCTTTCCCTTCCCCAACCCCCTGTTTATGTTTATACTTAAATTTCTACTATATAGTCTCAGTAAATTTAAATCAAGGGTGCTATGCTAAATAGTGTTTAATTTGTGTTAATTGGTTGCATCTTACTAGGAGCACTAATCACAGGTGGATGATAAAATTAAATAATCATTGATATGACTGTAATTATCAACTTATATCAGGAAAAAAAAACCAAAATGGGAACTCAAGCAGATGGCATTAGAAATGTACCTCTAACTTCTCAGAGCGCCTAAGGGACTATGGGGAAGATGTAGCCAATCCTGTGGGGTACCTGACTTATCAGTGCAAATGGGAGTTTATAAGGACTGCTGGAACTTATAAGATCTACATATAGAAAAGAGAGACCTTGTTGAAAGATATCCTTTAAAGGAACATTTTACTCTTTCATATAAAATACTTTTTTCATAATTAACAAATAATACACAATGGCATCTTATATTCTATGCCTTTCACTCATTTGGGATGTGGTAATGATATGGTCCACGGTAGAATACTGCTTGTGAAAGCTTGCGTATTTCCTCCTAATGCCTTCATCAAGTATACCCCCAGTTCATGCATACAAGATTTGGTATAGATTGCAAAGTGTTTATATAGGTTGGCCATTAACTGATGCTTTTGATCATTTGTAAAAGTGTTAATAAATTCTGAGATTCTTTCCCCATGTATTTGTTATCTTCCTTTTTGTAGATACATTGCATATCAATCTTTTAATTGCCTTACAGTTCTATCAGTTTCAGCATAAATTTGTTCTATATGCATTTGGTTCAACTTAGCTACTTTCTTCATTTTTTGTTCTCTTTAATAACATTTCTACTTTTCTCATAAGTTCTTCCAAGACTGTGACATTAGAATTGAAGTATAGTGGCTCCAGTGTCCTTTTTGGTGAAAAGATTTTGTTATGACATTTTTGCAGATCTTTTTCTTTTCTTCTTCTTTTTGTTGCTCTTCTATTTTTATCATTAAAAAGCCTTGGAATAACTTTGCTTAATTAGGCCTTATCAAACTTTCTTTAAACTGATTTAACTTTCCATTTTCTTCCTCCTTTTTACACTATACTTTTCATAATCATCCATCATCCTCAGTAGGATTTTACAAATGAATTTATGTTCTACACAAATGCTTATCACTCTAACAAATGAGTTAAAGGTTAACTGAGGTTCTTTCTGAACATTTGCTTTCTTTATAATTATATTGATTAACCTGCATAAAATCATTGTAATTAGTTTCAATGGTGTTTCTGCTGTTCATTACTCATTTTTATCAATAGCTTGCTTGAATAATATATTGACCAAGTATGTTCATTATAATTTTTTATAAGAAGCCTGGCAGCAAGCTCAATTTCTTTTTTAAAAACATTTAATATTTTTGCTTCACTGTTGCTATGAAATATACTTCATTACAAACAAAAAAGGAAAAGAAAAAAATCAATAAAGCCAACCAATACATTATTCAACTCTGAAAGTAGCGTAGTTACAAGTTCAGACCATTTGTCCTATACTGTGTAATGCTTCATAGTGCATACTCACAACTTTCTCAAGTCTAAGCACAATTCAGGATGTTGGTTTCATCTAAGAATTCTTGTGCAATTTGAGACTAATTTCTTAGAGACGGGCTCTCAAACTTTTTTTTTTTTTTTTTTTTTTTTTTTTTTTTTTTTTTTTTTTTTTT
>JAJPUD010000231.1:625108-644105 GCA_023553655.1 Myrmecobius fasciatus | reverse complement strand
TTTTTTTTTTTTTTTTTTTTTTTTTTTTTTTTTTTTTTTTGCTGAGGCAATTGGAGTTAAGTAACTTGCCCAGGTTAACACAGCTAGGAAGTATTAAGTGTCTGAAGCCAGATTTGAACTCAGGTCCTCATGACTTCAGGGCTGGTGCTCTATCCACTGTACCACCTAGCTGCCCCCAGCCTCTCAAACTCTTTTAGTCAACTTACCACCACTGTGTTGGGACCTCAAATTAAATTAGAATTTAATATTAATTGAAGTCTTCCCTTCCTTACCTTCCCATAGCATTTGAATTACTATTTAGTCAGATTAATGGAGTTGAAGCATAATGAACAATTTCTTTGGTTAAGTTGATACAAATGGCCTCAAAGGACAACATGTAGAAGTGCTCCTCCAGATGTCAAATTTGCATGACTTAAAATAGCAGAATGCAACTTGATGAAATGCTCATTTCATCTTCATAGCAAATACTGCCATTTTTGGTGCCTATGTGCCAATGACAGCTGCCTTTGACTTATGGTGCTTTTTTCATCTCAGCATGAATGTGAGAAGTGGGAGAATGGTGTAGAAATGGGTTTAAGATAGGCAGAGAAGAAAAAAATACTAGAAATAGATTCCAGGAGCATCTTGTGTCCTGGAAACTTGAACAACAAGAAACGTCTCTATTAAAGTGAAGTGATCCATTTTGTGCGCACTAGTCTCTGGGAGTTTCCAAGTTCAACATCATGACTTGCTGGTGTAATGAAAGTTACAGGTCATCTTTGGCACATCACTAGATTCTTCTGAAGAAGAAAATATTTTGTCTTGAAATTTGCTGCTCTGCAAACAAATCTAAACAGCTTTACATTAAATGAATTTCTAGAATCTTGTAATTCTGTTTGAAGATATATTTTATATATCTTTTCATCCATCCATCCATTTACCTACCTACCTACCTACCTACTTACCTACCTACCTACCTACTTACCTCCCTCTGTCCCTTTTATCTTCCCTCCCTCTCTTTCCCTCCCTACTTATGTACCCATATCTATCTATCTTTAGTGTTTGGGGAAATGTCAATTTAATACATTTAAAAAAGAAAATAAATTTTGGTGGTCTTTACCAGCTTTTGACTTACTACGGGAATTTTTGACTAAAAGTTGTGGAATGTAATGTTCTGACATTTTCTTTAAATAGTTAATGACTTTATGGTTAACACTTTGATACATGGGAGTGATGACTTTATGACTCTTTCAGCATCAGGAATTCTTAGGTGTTAATGACAACATCTGTTATTGTTAGCAATTGTAAACCCCATTCCTTGCAATTAAACAGACTTGGAAGTGTACCTTAGTTGTTTGATTTGAAATGGAGTTTGATGTTATTTCAGATTATTTACACAATGCGAGCTCTCTCTCTCTCTCTCTCTCTGTTAATCATTCAAGATTTTGGTTTTCCACTCTTTAATACAATTGGCTTGATTTCCTATTACTAACTATCTGGTAATAATTTGTCAGGGTAGGTCTTCAGGGATTTAAATCCTGGCCAAAAATGATATAATATCTTATCAAACAAAAAAGCTTATATTTTTTGTTTTATACTAGTGAATTTCTAATTAAATGAGTCAAAGATTCAGGCTTAGTTGCCTTGTCAACAAGCCATAAATCAAATGACTTTGGACCCCTTAGTGTTGAGGATATGCTGATTTTATGACATGGGAGGGGATTTGGGGTGTCCAAGTTCTATTTTCCTCTGAAACTTTAGTGGGAGCCAAGTGAACCCCCTTCGTTTTCAGAGCAAGGTCAAGACAATACATCTTCTCCTTTAGCCTCTTAGGATGTTCTGACTACTTCAGATTGTGCCTACTCTAACTATTACAAAACCTCTAGCTATGCAGCAATTATTTATTATACATCTTTTATGTAATATGATAGAAACAAGAACAAAAGTGAAATAAGCCCCACCTTCAAGGAGTTTACATTCTTTTTCTAAAAAATTGAATAATAGCTTTTTATTTTCAAAATACATGCAAAGATAATTTTGAATATTCACTCTTGCAAAACCTTGTGTTTCAAATTTGTCTCCTTCCTTTCTCCCAACCCCTCTCCTAGACAGCAAGTAATTCAATATATGTTAAAAGTGTACAATTCTTCTATACATCTCTCCACATTTATCATGCTGCACAAGAAAAATTAGATCAAAAAGGAAAAAAATGAGAAAAAAACAAGAAGCAAACAAACAACAACAAAAAAGGTGAAAAACTATGTTGTGATACACATTCAATCCCCAAAGTTCTCTCTCTGGATGCAGATGGCCCTCTCCATTATAAGAATATTGGAATTGGCCTTAGTCACTTCATTGCTGAAAAGAGTCACTTCCATCAGAATTGATCATCATATAATTTTCTTGTTGCTAATGTTCTTTTGGTTCTGCTTACTTAACTTAGCATCAGTTCATGTAAGTCTCTCTAGGCCTCTCTTAAATCATTCTCCTTATCATTTCTTATAGAATAATATTCCATAATATTCATATACCATAACTTATTCAGCCATTCTCCAACTGAGAGACTCAGTTTCTAGTTTCTTGCCACTACAAAAAGGACTGCTACAAACATTTTTACACATGTGGGGTTTTTTCCCTTTCTTATAATCTCTTTGGGATACAGGAACAGTAGAGACACACTGCTGGATCAAAGTTTGATAGCCCTTTGGGCATAGTTCCAAATTGCTCTTCAGAATGGTTGGATCAGTTAATTCCACCAAGAATGTATTAGTGTCCCAGTTTTCCCGCATCTCCTCCAACTTTCATCATTATCTTTTGCTGTTATTTTAGCCAATCTAAGAAGTATGTAGTGGTACCTCAGAGTTGTCTTTATTTGGATTTCCCTGATCAATAGTGATTTAAAGCATTTTTTCATGTGACTAGAAATTTCTTCATCTGAAAATTTTCTGTTTATATCCTTTGACTATTTATCAATTGGAGAATGGCTTGCATTCTTATAAATTTGAGTCAATTCTCTATATATTTTATAAATGAGACCTTTATCAGAATCTTTGGATGTTTTCCAAGTTTTCTGCTTCCCTTCTAAACTTGTCTGCATTGGTTTTGTTTGTACAAAACCTTTTTAATTTGTATAATCAAAATTATCCCTTTTGCATTTCATACTGTATTCTAGTTCTTCTTTGGCCATAAACTCCTAGCATTTCTGTATGTTACCAACACAGTGCAGCAGCAAGAGATATAAAGAGAAATTTCATCTAAAATATTGATAGATAATATAAAATATTTGTGAGTCTACCTACCAAAAAAAAGTCAGGAACTATATGAACACAATTACAAAACACTTTCTACACAAATAAAGTCAGATCTAAACAATTGAAGAATATCTAGTGCTCATGGTTAGGCCAAGCTAATAATAATAAAAATGACAATTCTACTTTAAATTAACCTACTTATTTAGTGCCATACCAATCAAATTGCCAAGAAACTTCTTTACAGAGCTAGAGAAAATAATAACAAAGTTCATCTGGAAGAACAAAAGGTCAAGAATTTCAATGTAGTGTAAACTCCTGTCTCTAGACATGCAAAGGATCCTGGTCTATTAATAATACTACTATTAATAACATCACAATTTTAGAGTTTAAAGGACTCTTAAAGATTGTTCAGTCTTTATAATTGAAGATTATACTTCTATTATTCCTTCCATTATGTTTCATTAATTCATTTAGCAAGCATATGCAAAGTGCTGTCTCAACACTGTACAAGAATTTTTATTGGCTATTGACTTCTGTCTAACTCTGTGATATTCAAGGCTACTCCCCACCCTGATATTGAAGAGTATAATCTAAACATAATCCTACCTAGAAACCATAAGTACCTTGGAATAAGCAGAATTTACCTGGATTCAATAAGTCATAGTCTGTAGGATTTTCCTAATAAACTGGAGTGGATGGAGCCAGGCCAGCAGATACTGGTGATTCTTATTCAGAAATATGACTGAAGTTTAAAAAATTTGAAGCAGCAGATGATAATCAGAGCATTTGGGTCAATGCTTGGTGTCAAGAAAGTTAGATATCAAAGTCAAGTATCTGTATCTGTAGAAAAGAATCAATTTGGGACAGAGGGAGGTAGAACTTGATGCAAGTTGGTAAATGGTATAAGTAAGAAAACAAGCAGAAACTTGATCAAGAAAAAATAGTCAGAGGATGATGAGGTTAGAAGCAAAAGGAGTAAACTTTTAAGGAGAGTGAACTACCTGGATCATGTCTTCCTTGTGAAAAAATCATCCTCTTAAGAGGTGGTCCAGGGCTCTCCAAGAAACCCTTTCTTTGCTGAGTAGGTCCACCTTAAGGAATGCTAGGGTTGACTAGGTCTACATTTTAGGTGGAGATGACAGGATAATTCTGGCTAAACTGGTGAGGGAAATGGCTGCACAGAAAAAGGTATTGAAAGAAAGACAGAAATGTGATGTATGACACATAAAGCAGTAAAAGACTTTGCTCTGTCGGAGATTTAAATCAAACTAAAAAGCAATGATTTGGCCTCAAGTTAGAATGATATATGTATATGTTGAAATGGTATAAGTATAAAGAAGCATAACCCCAGTGAAAGGGGCATGTGGTCTAAGAAAGAAAATGAGAACTGAGATCACCTTGACTAGGCTGTTTTGTTTTCTAAATCTGGATCAAGCTAATTGAATAATGTGAAACTGGCAATAGTTTATCTTTCCTGTAGTAGAGGTTCATCTTATAGTTTTCCTCACATTGCATGCAAATTTTGTTGTATGTTTGAACTATGTTTGACTGTAGTAGACAAGATTAGACAAAGGATAACTATTGCCAGAAAAAGTAACAGAGTGTCATAGTCCAGGACTGTAAGAAAGAAGGAAGGAAGAGGAGGGAGGAAAAGAAGAGAGAGGGATAGTAGGGAGAAAGGAGGAAGGGAGGAAGGAGGAAGGAAGAAAAGGAGAGAAGGAGGGAGGAAGGAATTTTTTCTACCACATGCCAGGCACTGTACTAAGCACAAACATTATCACATTTGATCTTCACAATAATCTTTTTGACCCTCACATCCAGTCTTTCCAGCAAGATCAGGGGTGAAGCAAGGATGCCCATTATTATCACTATTATGTACTAGAAATATTAGCTAGAGCAATAAGAGAAGAAAAATAAATTGGAGTTAGATTAGGAAATGGGGAAACAAAACTGTCACTCTTTGTAGATGATATTATAGTATATTGGAGAATCCTAAAGAATCAACTAAAAATAACTAGTTAAAAATAATTAACAACTTTAGAAAAGTTGCAGGATATAAAATAAACCCACATAAATCACAAGAATTTATTTCTGCATATTCTATATATTAACAAAGCCTAGCAGCAAAGATAAATTCCTTTGAAAATAACTATAGACAGTATAATTATTTCCATTTTACAAATGAGGAAACTAAGACACATAGCAATTTAAAGACTTGCCTGGAGTCACATAAAAAGTAATTGTTTGAGGTTGAATTTGAACTCAGGTCTTCCTGATTTCAGTTCCAATAGTTTAACCACCTCAGAGAGATATTTGATGTTAATGAAAATATAATGATGTTAATGAAAATATAACCTCAGATTTGCCATTTAACCAGATAGAGCTGAGGATGCATTTAGTCTGTTTGGCTGAGTTGTCCTTTCTCAGACCTAAGATTATATATTCATCTATAGAGGACTGGCCATGAAATAAGGAAAACTTGAATCCAAGTCTTGCCTCTGACACATACTTAAATCTCCCAATGTTCCAAACAGTGCTCTTGAATTGCAGAGAAGTTACTCATCTTCATGATAAAGGGAGTTTTCAAACTAAGAATTTCTAATGGCTATAAAATCAGGGATCTAGATCCTAAAGGGTGGGCAGCTTTTATTTCTCTTATAGCCTTTGCACTTAGTCCAACATTGAGCCTTAAAAGGTATTCAATAAATACTTTCTGTTTAGTGACTGGTTATATCCTTTATTTATTTCCTCAGGTGAGAACACCACGAGTTCTCTCTGAAGAGCAGCTGAAGACTCTTCTAGATGAATGCATATTGGAACAAAGATCAGAAAAGGAAAGCAGAGATGCTGATGGCGTACAGCCAGAATCCATCCAGCCTTCCAAATCCTTCATTGCTCAATTGTTAAGTGTGTTACCAGCTCTCAGCAGTCCTGAGGTTGAGAGTGAAGATATCCTTGAAAATGGAGAATGTGAAACACCTGGCTATTATCTTACCAAAGCACTGGGGAATCAATATCACATAGAAGAATTTTTGGTCACTGAGACAAAGGAAGTGGAGAGCCCCTGGTCTCCAGGGAATGTAGCTTCTGGTGATGTAGAACATTACTTTATGTCAAAAACCCTCGGCATTGGAAGGCTGAAGCGGCCTTCTTTCTTGGATGATCCTTTATACTGTATGGACAATGGCCCGTCATCTGAGGATGAGAATCTGAAACTGATTGATTTTTCCATTGAAAGCCCACCTAATCCTGGTGAGTCTTAGAGAAGTCCAAATAAATGATGGTTCCAATTAATGGATTCACCCCAAGG
This sequence comes from Myrmecobius fasciatus, assembly GCA_023553655.1. NCBI lineage: Eukaryota > Metazoa > Chordata > Mammalia > Dasyuromorphia > Myrmecobiidae > Myrmecobius > Myrmecobius fasciatus. The sequence continues at coordinate 637,565 of JAJPUD010000231.1, read as the reverse complement.
TGATCCAAAAGTAGAATGAGGAGCCACTTTTACAAATCTCTACCAAGATTCATCCTTCCAAATTTTTGCTCTAATCTAAAGGGAAGATGGAGTCATTTTTGCAATTTACTAAATATTATTAAAGTTCTTCAGTACTTCCATGATTTCCCCTCTATATCTCCTGATATAGGGAACATCCTCTTTCTTGTGTGGGTTGGAGCTTCTTGGAGCTCTTTTCTAACTCTTTGAATCAACCCATTCATTCCTTCTCACCTTTTGAGAATCTTGTGCAGATTCTCCTGTGTAGCCTGAACAGAGAATCTAACCAATGTTCTTTCTGGATTCATCCCTTTAAATCTTTTTACATTCTATCAGTACCAGTGCAATGCTTGTGTCAATCCTTCTATTATCTCTCACTCCCAAGACATGACCAGTCTACTTCCTTTTCCAGTAAACCATTTAGTCAGTCAATCATCAAATACTTATTATGATTCTACCAAGTGGCAGGAACTGAGGATATAAAGACAAAAGCAAAAATTGTCTCTCATCTCAAGGAATTCAAATCCTATAAAGGAAAAAAATATATACATACACATATATATATCTTCTTAATGATAGCTCTTATAGCATTTCTTGAAAATAGGTAATCATTAAAAGCATGTTACACATATTTAACATGTATAGGGTTCCTGCCAACTAGGGGGATAGGGGAAGGAAGGGAAAATTTGGAATACCACAAGCTTTTGCAAGGGTCAGTGTTGAAAAATGACCCATGCATATGTTTTATAAATAAAAAGCTTTAATAAAAAAAACATGTTACAGCTTCTTTACAATCCATCAGGAATCTTTCCATTGCCCTTTAGGTAACCCACAATTTTGATTCCATAGTTATATAAAATTCTTGTCTTGACAGTACATATAGTATGAGTTTAGCAGTTATGAGCTATATCAGTTTTAATCATAATTAATTAGGTCAACCTAAAAAAGTCAATTTCACAAGAGCAATTTTGAAGCCCGCTGACTATTTAGGAAATTACATTATCTCAGGACTTCAGTTACCTATTTTTATTGATGAAAATTTTATTAAACTACAAATTTAAAGTGACCAGATTATACTTATTATAAAATGACATCTCCTGGTTGCATTTTCTTAGGTTAACTACTCACTTACACAAAATTGTCTTTAATACTTCAGTCTTCTACCATATAATATTAGAAAATGTGTAATGATCTAATGCCCTCTTTATTATTTAGATGTAGGCAAAAATAGCATAGATACTTTTGATATGAGTGAAGGGTAAATTGTGTGTTTGATTTAAAAGCTTCTATAGTATGATCACTCAAGGAGTGAAAACTATCATTTTTATGCCATTAGAGATTGTATGGAGCCTCCATCTCCAGCTCTTGAGTTCTTCAGCCCTGACCTCTAGTTCCATACTTCCACTTGCTTATAAGACATTTCCCCTTGGATATCAGAGTTTGTATCTCATACCTAATATAACTCAAACCAAACTTCTTAGCCCTCCCTCTCACCATGAACTAGTTCTTCTTTCTCTATTTCTACGGCCAAAGTTTGAAACCTTGTAATCTTTTACTTCAAGAAAGAGAGTATCTTGAAGACTGTCTATCCCTCTTGTTTGACAAATGAAGAAACTGGTAATTATCATGTTTTGGACTAGACTTGTAATTTCCTTGGAACTCCTAATAAAGGCGCTGCTTCTACCAATGCAGATGGGCACCTTCTCTATAATATATACTAGTCTTAGAGAGTTGCCTGGGGCATTGAGCACTGAAGTACTTTGTCCTGTATCACATAGTCAGGACATGTCAGAAGCAGAAATAAGTACAGGCCTTCCTGACTCTAAGGCTAGCTCTTTGTTCATTATGAGGCAATGTTACCATTTCTCTCACGTTACCTTTTATTATAGTTATTGGTATACTTATCTCATCTACTAGATTGAAGCTCCTCGAGGACCTTCTTATTTAGCTTTGTGTTCTGCCCCGCTTATAGCTATGTGACCAAGAGAATGCCTTGTGCAAACCATTGCTCAATTGTATTTGTTGTGTGAGTGAATAATTTTGTTGTTCAGTCATATCATTCATGTCTGTGTCTGTGTTCAATTCCTCATGATCCTGTTTGCGGTTGTTTTGGCAGATATACTGAAGAGATTTTTCATTTCCTTCTCCAGCTCATTTTTACAGGATCAGATTGCATGTCCATGGTCATACAGACACTAAGCACCTGAGACAAGATTTGAATTCAGGAAGATGAATCTTTTTGATTTCTAGTATTCTATCTATTGCATCACTTAGCTGCCCATTAGCGAATAATAGTTAGCATTTATTTATACAACATTTTAAGATTTGCAAAATTACAAATATCGCATCGTTTGATCTTCACAACAGCCCTGGAAGGTGGCTGTTACTATTGTCCCCATTTTACACGTGAAGAAACCAAGGCAAATAGATGTTTAAATGACTTGCTCAGTGCATACAACTTCTTTATGATGGAGAACAGATTTGAACTCAGATCTTCCTAATTTGAGGCCCAGCAGGATTCTATCCAGCATACTATCTAAATACCTCTTCAATAAATTCAAGTAGATGCTCAGTTTTATAATAATGTATCAAAAATAAAGCTTTCATTTATTCTTCACAATGTGGATGGAAATAGAGGTGCTGGTATCAATGAAGAATTATATAAAGTGTTACACTGATATTTTGCATGAAAAATGTGGGCTTTTTCTCTTTTTAATATTGTTTAAGTGTGAAGTCTTTTCCAGCTGCAAAGAAAATATATAGTTTGCATTTCTACTAGACTAATTAATTTCCTTTCTCCCTCCCTTCTTCCCTCTTTCTCTCCCTCCCCTGTTGGAGACAAAGAGACTGTTGGAGACAAAGAGATCTACCAAACCCCTGCCCCCAAAAAGGAAGTGCATACCAGCAAGAGGTCTAAGAAACATCACCAAACCCCTGCCCCCAAAAAGTGCATACCAGGAAGCCAGATACGATCAATTATCTCAAGAAAGTTTCAAGTAGGCATCCTGCTTCAGGAAATCACGCATACACCATATCCCTCCCCTTATTCAATTTCCTGACAAATGGTCAACGGATGTTACATCCTTTGTTATATGAAAATTTACTTTGATACAAAATGTATATAAACCCTGTACTATGCCTCAATAAACGAGCTATTCTGCCCTTATACAGAATGGTCTCCATTCTTTCCTTTTTCAGCCCATCCCCAGGTTGATGCCTCCCCAGCCTCTTTGGCTCACAGGCCGATGCGAGATCTCAGGCACCCTTAGCTCGAGGCCCGCGGGTCGGGTCACTCCCCCTCCCCCTATCTCTCTCTCTTTCTCCCCCCTTTCCTCTTTCTCTCCCTACTTCCCTCCTTCTCCCCCACTCTCTCTCCTTCTCCCTTTCTCTTTCCTTCTCTCTCTTTCTCTCCCCCCCCCAGTTGTAGAGATAGAGAATGCTTGAACTCCCACATTGAAGAAATTAATTAAGTTTACCAAATTGGACACATGGATTTGTCATAATGGTCATGACAGTAGTATCTGAGGTGTGCTGTTTAGATGTGCTTTATTTAAATTTAGTTACCTATATATGTGTATGTCTACTGAAGTCCTATTAAGATGCCTAATTAAAAAAGAATGGGTTCTTGAAAGCTATGTCCCTTAAGTGACAGTTTTGACAGGTCTTAATAAATTGAAATAATTTCACATATAAATCACAGGATTAATTTTGAACTAAAAGGGACCTAAGAGACCCTAAGGTACCACCCCCTCATTTGACAGGTGAGGACCAGAGGTCCAGAAGAGAGTATATGGCTGGGCTACAGTCACATAGGTCGTAAAAAAAAAAACAAGGCAGGAATTTGAACTCAAGTCACCTGGCTCCAAATCCAGCCTTAATTCCACAGTACCATGCAGCTTTGTTGATAGAATGTATGTCTGTCCTCCCAGGATCAGCCCAACTTATCTCTAAAAAGATAGCTATTAGTTGATTTTTGAGGGATATTGAGAGAATTAACAAAGTCATTTAAGATGGGGGTTCTTAACCTGGGGTCTAGATTTCATGTTATGAAGCCTATGAACCTGAATGGAGAATAATGCATCTTTAATATAACTTGTTTCCTTTATAATACTACAGATTTTTATTTTATGCCTTTAAAAACATTATTCTGAGAAGGGATCTGCAGACTTCATCAGACTGCCAAAAGGTGTAGAGGGGTGGAATGGGGTCAATGACATTTAAAAAATTAAGAATCCTTGATCTGAGACATGGTAGGATTGCTATCTTCATTGGTGGAGAGAGTGTTTGCTTTGATGAAGCCATGAATTTTATAAGCTTTGAAGTAAATATATATATGAATTATACTGGTCTATGTCTATTAAGCAGAAGTTGACAGGCCGAGTCAGAATGTGTTCTGACAGTTGAATGATGTTGAAAGAGCTATTTAGTTTTTCTTGGTAGAGCATTCCTTTCAAAAGGTACTTCAGACCTCATAATGCCATAAATATTCCTAATACATAGTGATTATAATCATCCCTGGTATGTGTGGGGAATGATACAGTATAGATGTGGCTTATATAGAGACTATATTTAATTTTCAGGCATATTCCATCATAAGCAGTGAATGAATAGTGCCTCTGTTATATCAGTCCTAATCCACAGCAAAGTAACTGAAATTTTTATTTTTTCCTTTAAAACAAAGTAAAACAATCACAAATATTAATAATGCCTCATGTCCTTTCTTATCATTATTATAGCACAATTTATTTATTCATCACCTTTATTGAAGGTACTCAGTTGTGAATTAGAGGCTTAATATAAAAATATGTTCTACTTAAAAATGTCGTACCAGGTTTTTTGAGAGATCAAAGCTGACTGTAATCCTAATTCAGGCATGGGTTGTAATCACTGTTACTGGTAAGGCTAAAACTAACAAATTGTTTCAGTTTTGGAGTTCTAAGCTTCAGTGAGCTAAGTTTGATGTCAGTATGGTAAGTTTTTGAGATGGTACAGGGACTAGAGTTGGTGGTAGGAAATGAGGTCTGGCCCATGGGTGGCCATTACACTTCCATACTTGGGGAGAAAGAAAAGCCCAGTCATTTATTTCACAGCTATCCTCATTTAAAGATGGAGAAATTGAGGCTTGAGGCTCTTCCATATTAGAGGCAGAATCCTAACATTTACTTAGAAATAGGGAAGACGTAAATTTAAAGTCTATCTTACACATGTATTGGCTATTTGACACTGGGCAAATTAAGCTGGAAATGCCCTAAGCAAAGGTATCAAATACATGTCCTCAAACAGATTAAAATTTAATTGGGAAATATTTAACAAAATAAAAATTCAAGGGGGGGAATATAAATAATAATAATCTGTTTTTCAAAGTGGTTAGGAATCCTTATCCTTAGGCAATGTTTAGTGGCCTGAGTTTCCGTTTTGAGTTTGACAGCACTGCTTTAGTCAATTCTTTTTAAGACTTTAAGTTACAAAGAAGTGTATTCATAAAGGAAGCTTCTTCACTTGGGAGTGCCCTATACCTGTGAATCACAGATTTAGTCACAGTCTTTATCCCCCCAATTCCATGTTAACTCATAAGGACAATACATAAATCATAAGTACAAACAGATTCCTGGGCAGTGTTTATTTACAGTGACACTTCTGTACTCACCTTGATACTCTCTGGTCCAGATTCACAGAGCTTACACTCTGGGATGACTCATTACTCAATGAACTTTTCTTATACTGAATTACAGGGACCTTGTAAAAAGGAATAGAGCTTTTTCCATAAATAAGGCTTTATTATGTGTGAATCCTTTCTGTTTCCTCTGAGATATTTTAGTCCATACCTCTTTACTCCCTCCTTTTATTTGATTCTGAGCCTTTCAACAGTGTCTATTTTTTTTTCCTTTCTTGTCCTTATCCCAGTATTCTATTCACGGCCTGTTTCAAGTGCAGCTGTTTTGTCATTGATTTTGATATTTCTTCTGATGATGCATTTTAAACTCACTGGTGCCCATTTGTCCTGAAAGATCATATTTACCCACAAATTCCTCATAGCAAAATTTTCCAATGTGCTGGAGGCCTTTCTCACCTTTTCCTGGTATGCCGGTTATTCCATTGGAGGTGCATGGTTATCCACTGGTGGTCCTTCACTCTTGTAATATCCTAATCATACATTTCCCTGATGAAATCTCTTACCTTTTTTCTAGGAAGGAGGGGGAGATACTGATAGACTGCTAATGTTTCTTATTATTTCTATGGGGTCCCATGAGTCTTAAGTATCATATCCATTTTCTCTTGAAATAAAAATAATCATATTAAATGTTGAATTTCTGTGCAGGATTTAGGGACCCTGCCACATCTAAGTTATTTCTCCTTCCTGCAAAATGAAGATAGAAAAAAGAAAGGAAGGAGGGAATTAAGGAGAAGGGGAAGGAAAGGAAGGAAAGAAAAGAAGGAGAAAGAAGGAATGATTTACTATGCTTAAGGAGAGAGGAAAGAGAGAAAAGAGGAAAGGGGAAAAAAGAAAAATGGAAAGCATGAAAAGGGAGGTAATGAAGTAAGAGGAATGCCATCGGAATTACATCTTTGTATCTTTTTCCCCACCTTTCTCCAGTTGTTACTTCCATGGCAGATATCAGTGAAAGAGTGTAAAGAAAATAAGCCTCAAAAGTCCCACTGAGTGAATGGATTTTTCACAAATAGAAAAAAGAATTTAAGAATGTCAAGTATAGTGATTTTAGTGCCCTTTAGTGTTAGTAAGTTGTTATATTCTATCAAATGAGATATTTATATGCTCAAATTTATAAGATACAGGTTTCTTTGGAAGTTATTTACTTGTAAGCAGAACTTGCAAAGTGTTTCCTTATATGTTGATTTAGCAACTTAGTTGAAAGAAAGTGTGATAATTGTTGTTCAGCCTTCTTACTCTGGGAGGACCAATGACATGTCATTAGGGATCAAGGTGTAGTGTGTTTGACTGACACTGGTCTATTCAATGCGAGCTTAGAAGACTCTAGCACAGATTAGGCACAAATAGTCTGTTTCAAATTTAGGATTGGAGATGTCTCAAAATTTGCACATCTTACTTTTCCTTTGTGCTACTGCAGTTCTGCTTTGCTCATAGAGTACATCTCCCATGTCTCACAATTGATACTAAAATTCTTCAGGCAAACCTTGAGAGGATTCTTGTACCACTTTTCCTGACTTAATGAGAGAACCCATAAGTATATGAGCACTTGCCCTATGTGAGTTCTCTGTATAGTAGTCTTAGGGAAATGTATGTTTGGCATTTCATCTATGTGGCAATCCCATTGGAGTTGCTCTCTCTGCAATGGAGTCTGAGTGTTTGACAGTTTAGCTCCAGAAAGGACCTGTGTGTCCAGTACTTTATCCTGCCAGCTGATTTTCAGAATCTTCCTAAGACTATTTAAGTGGAAGCATGGGACTGATAAACTGTTGATGTTTCAGAGGTATACAACAATGAGATCAGCACAATGATTCTGTAGACCTTTAGCTCAGTAGGCAGCCTAGTGCCTATTCTCTCCCACATTTTCTTCTGGAGCCTCACAAATCCTGAGCTAGCTCTCGCAATGTGTGTATCAACCTCATCATCTATCTGGATATCGCTGCCTTCTTATGGTCATTTGAGAGAATTAATTCTCTAGACTCAAGAAATTTTATATGAATATTTTTGATTAATTTTGTCATTTTGTTCTCAGAAGCCCCATATGATTTGAATTGTTTGCTAAAACCTTTAAATGTGAAAATTTTTTTCTAGACTATGTGCAGGAACCTGCAGTGAGTACATATTGGTATATATCATTACCTTCTCCACCTGGAAAGTTTCAAATGGAGCTTCTATTGTTTTGAGAAACAAGCAGTACAGCAATTAGTTGGGTAGACTAATTGCCTTTCAGTGAGTACGAGTGGGAGGATAAGAACAGTGAGGCTATTATCTTTGAAATTTTCTATAGAGAAAAACTTTGGCATGCTAATAGGGAACTGCTTAACACATCAGAGCTAAGTGGTTGCTTTTGACAGATTTCTTTCTGCTTCTCTTAAATACCATATACCTTGAGGACACTTGGTTATCATTTAGGTAAATCGCCTTCCCAAGGGCATCAATGGGGTCTCTCATGCTTTTAATTACTTGAAATTCCATTTCCTTTCAGACAATCTGAACAAGTTTCCCTGAGAGAATACTTGACTCAGCAAAAAGATAAGCCCTACTATGTTTTTATATACTTTTATACACTTTAAATTCCCATTGGTTTTAAGACATTTAAAACTAATAAATATATGTGAGATAAATTATAACTGCAGTAAGGTTTCTTTATACCAAATACCATAATGATTATATAAAACACATCACAAACCTGAAAGGACTACATAAACATCAACTATTATAGTCTTTAAATTCTCTCTTAATATTTTTATTTCTCAGGAAAACTTTTTTATACAGGTTAGTTTGACTGCCTGACCATCAATTTTTTTTTGTATTAAAAGCTTTTTATTTACAAAACATATGAGTGATTTTTCTACATTCACCTTTGCAAAACTTTTGTTTTTTTGTTCCAAGCTTTTCCCTTCCTTTCCTCCACCCCCTACCCCTAGATGACAGGTAATCTAATACATGCTAAATATGTTAAATTATATGGCAAATCCAATATATGTATACATATCTATACAGTTATCTTACTGCACAAGAAACATCAGATCTAGAAAGAGAGAGAGAAAAAAAAAAACAACCTAAGAAGGAAAGCAAAATGCAGGGAAATATTCACAGAAAGCATTAAAATGCTGTGTTGTGGTTCAGTTCCCTCAGACCTCTCTCTGGGTGTATATGACTATCTTCATCGCTGAGTAATAGGAACTGGTTTGAATCACATCATTGTTGAAAAGAACCATGTCCATCAGAATTGATCATCATATAGTCTTGTTGCTGTGTATAATGTTCTCCTGGTTTTACTGATTTCACTTAGCATCAGTTCATGCAAGTCTCTCCAGGACTCTCTGAAATCATCCTGCTGGCCGTTTCTTACTGAACAATAATATTCCATGACATTCATATACCATAATTTATTCAGCCATTCTCCAATTGATGGTCATCCTTTCAGTTACCAGTTTCTTGCCACTACAAAAAGGGCTGCCACAAACATTTTTGCACATGTGGATCCCTTTCCCTCCTTTAAAATCTCTTTGGGATATAGGCCAAGTAGAAACACTACTGGGTCAAATGGTATACACAGTTGGATAACTTTTTGAGCATAGTTCCAGATTGCTCTCCAGAATGGTTGGATCCATTCACAGTTCCACCAACAATGTATCAGTGTCCCAGTTTTCCCACATCCCCTCCAACAGTTATCATTATCATTTCCTGTCATTTTAGCCAATCTGACAGGTGTGTAGTGGTATCTCAGAGTTGTCTTAATTTACCTTTCTTTGATCAATAGTGACTTGGAGCACCTTTTCATGTGACCGGAAATAGTTTCAATTTCTTTGTCTGAAAATTGTCTGTTCATGTCTTTTGACCATTTATCAATTAGAGAATGGCTTGAATTCTTATATATTTGAGTCACTTCTCTATATATTTTAGAAATGAGGCCTTTATCAGAACCTTTGAATGTAAAAATATTTTCCCAGTTTATTGCTACCCTTCTAATCTTGTCTGCATTCATTTTGTTTGTACAAAACTTTTTTAACTTGATATAGTCAAACTTATCTATTTTGTGATTAATGATGATATCTAGTTCTTCTTTGGTCACAAATTCCTTCCCCCTCCACAGGTCTGAGAGGTAAACCATCATACATTGTTCTAATTTGTTTATAATATCATTCTTTATGTCTAAATCATGAATCCATTTCAACCTTATCTTGGTATATGGTGTTAGGTATGGGTCAATGCCTACCTTCTTCCATACTACTTTCCAATTTTCCCAGCAGTTTTTCTCAAATAGTGAGTTTTTATCCCAAAAACTAGGGTTTTCGGGTTTATCAAACACTAAATTATTATTGTCATTGAGTATTTTGTCCTGTGAACCTAACCTATTCCACTGATCCACTACTCTATTTCTTAGCCAGTACCAAATGGTTTTGATGACTACTGCTTTATAATAAAGTTTTAGATCTGGTATAGCATCATTTGCATTTTTTTTTCATTAATTCCCTTGAAATTCTTGACCTTTTGTTTTTCCAGATGAATTTTGTTATTATTTTTTCTAGGTCAGTTAAATAATTTCTTGGGAGTTTGATTGGTATAGCACTAAATAAATAGATTAGTTTAGGTAGTATTGCCATCTTTATTATATTCGCTCTACCTATCCAAGAGCACTTGATATTTTTCCAATTGTTTAGATCTGACTTTATTTGTGTGGAGAATGTTTTGTGGTTTTGCTCATATAGATCCTGACTTTCCCTTGGCAGATATATTCCCAAATATTTTATACTATCGAAAATTATTTTGAGTGGAATTTCTCTTTGTATCTCTTGCTGTTGCATTTTGTTGGTGATGTATGAAAACGCTGATGATTTATGGGGATTTATTCTGTATCCTGAAACTTTGCTAAAGTTGTGGATTAATTCTAATAGTTTTGTAGTTGATTCTCTAGGGTTCTCTAAGTAGACCATCATATCATCTGCAAAGAGTGATAATTGGTTTCCTCATGACCTACTCTCATTCCTTTAATCTCTTTTTCTTGTCTTATTGCCAAAGCTAGCATTTCTAATACAATATTGAATAGTAATGGTGATAGTGGGCAACCTTGTTTCACCCCTGATCTTATTGGGAATGGTTCCAGTTTATCACCATTACATATGATGCTAGCTGATGGTTTTAAATAGATGCTACTGACTATTTTAAGGAAAAGTCCATTAATTCCTATACTCTCTAGTGTTTTTAATAGGAATGGATGTTGGATTTTATTAAATGGTTTTTCTGCATCTATTGAAATTATCATATGTTTTTTGTTAATTTAGTTATTGATATAGTCAATTATGTTAATAATTTTCCTAATATTGACCCATCCCTGCATTCCTGGTATAAATCCTACTTGGTCATGGTGTATTATTCTGGGAATTATTTTCTGTAATCTCTTTGCTAATATTTTATTTAAGATTTTTGCATCAATATTCATTAGGGTTATTGGTCTATAATTTTCTTTCTCTGTTTTTGTTTTACCTGGTTTAGGTATCAGTACCATGTCTGTGTCATAAAAGGAATTTGGTAGGAGTCCTTCATTCCCTATTTTTTCAAATAGTTTATATAATATTGGAGTTAATTGTTCTTTAAATGTTTGGTAGAATTCACATGTAAATCCATCTGGCCCTGGGGATTTTTTCTTAGGGAGCTGATTAATGACTTGTTCTATTTCTTTTTCTAAAATGGGATTATTTAAGTAATTTATTTCCTCTTCTATTAATCTGGGCAATCAATATTTTTGTAGATATTACTCCATTTCACTTAGGTTATCAAATTTATTGGAATAAAGTTGGGCAAAGTCACTCCTGATTATTGCTCTAATTTCCTCTTCATTGGTGGAAAGTTCTCCCTTTTCATTTTTGAGACTAACAATTTGATTTTCCTTTTTCCTTTCTCTAATCAAATTAATGAGAGGTTTATCTATTTTGTTGGTTTTTTTATAAAACCAATATTTAGTTTTATTTATTAATTCAGTAGTTTTTTTACTTTCAATTTTACTAATCTCTCCTTTTATTTTTAGGATTTCAAGTTTGGTATTTGATTGGGGGTTTTTAATTTGTTCTTTCTCTAGCTTTTTTAGTTGCAAGCCCAATTCATTGATTTTCTCTTTCTTAATTTTATGCAAATAAGCATCTAGAGATATAAAATTTCCCCTTATTACCACTTTGGCTGTATCCCACAAATTTTGGTATGTTGTCTCATTATTGTCATTCTCTTGGATGAAATTAGTAATTGTGTCTGTAATTTGCTGTTTCACCCATTCATTCTTTAGGATGAAATTATTTAGTTTCCAATTAACTTTTGGTCTATTTTCTCCTGGCCTTATATTGCATGTAATTTTTATTCTGTCATGATCTGAAAAAAATACATTTACTATTTCTGCCTTCCTGCGTTTGATTTTGAGGTTTTTGTGTCCTAACACATGGTCAATTTTTGTATAAGTTCCCTGGACTGGTGAGAAAAAAGTAAACTCCTTTCTGTCTCCTTTCAATTTCCTCCAAAGATCTATCATACCTAACTTTTCTAACATTTTGTTTACCTCCTTAACTTCTTTCTTATTTATTTTGTGGTTTGATTTATCTAGTTCTGAGAGAGGGAGGTTGAGATCCCCCACTATTATAGTTTTGCTGTCTATTTCTTCTTGCATCTCTCTGAACTTTTCCTCTAAGAATTTCCATGCTATACCACTTGGTGCCTATATGTTTAGTATTGATATTGCTTCATTGTCTATGGTACCCTTTAGTAAGATATAGTTTCCTT